>JAYECN010924111.1:0-38959 GCA_035222435.1 Microcambeva ribeirae | reverse complement strand
AAAGGAAAGGAAAGGAAAGGAAAGGAAAGGAAAGGAAAGGAAAGGAAAGGAAAGGAAAGGAAAGGAAAGGAAAGAATTAAAATTCAAATCTTATTGACCTCTTTCAACTTTGAACCTAAGCAGAAGATAACCTGGTGGAATTACTTCGTTTTCTTTTATACTTTTCATACCTACCATTAGCTTTTGTTCAGCAGCTCAGGTGGTTCACAGCTTGTTCTCTTTACAGTGAACTTGCTTGTGTTCAGTGTTGTTTACATGGCTCCAGAGAGCGCTAGAAAACTCTGTATTGTGCACATATTTAGTGTGCACATATTTAGTGTGTACAGCACAGTACCCCAGCATTTAGTCCTGTGCTTAGCTTGCTCTTCCCTGAGCCTTTCAATGCCCGTCAGAGGCAACGCGACCAAGCACGGCGTTTTAGCTCCAGCAGAGCTGCTTCGATAAACTATGCTAAGCATTAAATAGTTCAAGTGAGTCTCTGTCTGAAAATAGTAATTCTTCAAATAAAATAAGACTACTTGTGAAGATCAAGTACTTTTCCAAGGTCTCTCAATATGACAACTTCAAGTGGTCTAGCTGCCAGCAGTACGATTCCTGAAATAAATACATAATACTAGTTCTTCTGATAGGTGTAATCTTCTGTACTTGTTCATAGGAGTAAAACACAACTTGTGCTGAGCTGCTTGTAATGACTTTGTGCCATTTACTTGCTGAATTGTCAAAGCCTTTTTTTAAGTAAATTGCTTCTGGCCAGATTTTAAGCTAGAACCCTAATGTTTGCAGTAATCTGAATGTTATATGAGAAGGGGCTTCATCTGAATATAACACAAAACACTTTTGTTTTTTTCTTTTTTTGATAATTCTCTTAGACAAATGAGGAGACAAATTTTGCCTATTTTTCCAACAGGCGAATGTTAGCTACTGTTGTTGACACTGCCACATAACTGCTAGTTTTTAAAATGGGCCAGGATTTTCATCATCACTGTCTGTGGTCCATACCTTGGAAGCTCCAGACCATTTTCTTTAATTTGGGGGTGAGGCATTTTTGGATAACTGCAGGGAATTGGTTTGGAAGGAATTGTTTCAGTCTGTTTACATCTTTCCTCTTTCCTATGTTACACTCATAGGTCTGCATTTATGGTGTTGCTGCAGTTCTGTGGATGGCAGCAAAATACAGCTTTCCACCTCATCACAAACTAGCATTGCCAAGACAGTTAAAAAGCCTTCTTCTGGATATGGCAAAAAAAAACCCCGAAGAAAGACCTTCTCTAGCTGATGCAATTAAGGTTACTCTATTTAAACAATTTTGTATGAAGCTGTTACTTGTGGCCTTATTCTAATGATTTGAAAATCAAAATAATAATTTATTTTTGGTAATAGCCTATCAATTA
The DNA here is from genome assembly GCA_035222435.1 of Microcambeva ribeirae. Classification (NCBI taxonomy): domain Eukaryota; kingdom Metazoa; phylum Chordata; class Actinopteri; order Siluriformes; family Trichomycteridae; genus Microcambeva; species Microcambeva ribeirae. The sequence continues at coordinate 37,568 of JAYECN010924111.1, read as the reverse complement.
TAACCTTTTTTTTTTTTTTTTTTTTTTTAAATGGTACTCCTCCTCTGGGGAAATGGAGGGGTGTGTTTTTAATTTATATTGAAATTATCATTAAGGTACTTGGAATAGGTTCATAAGACTTCCTAAACTTAGATTAATTTTAATTGACTATTTATCATGACTTTGTCCTTTTCCAGGAATAGTTCACTTGATTGAAAACTTGTTTGCTAATTGAAAATTATGATTTTTGTGTTTTTAGGCATGCAGTTGCTATTTACTTGATCGAGGTATAAACAGCAAAAAAATTCTGGCATTGTTGAGTAAATCTGTCTTTAAGGTAAGTATGCCCTCTGCCTTTTTTTCTGTAATTTACTGCATTTTTTTCCATTTATTTTTGTAAAATGTGTTCTAGTAAGACTTTTGATCCTTTCAAGTTTATCCTCCTTATTTTTTCAAAACTTTTAAGTAGTCTTTAGGTATTGCCTTTCTGAGAACACTATTAACAGTAAAACATTTATATAATGCTTAGAATTTTGTGTGTGAGCATGTATATCTATAATATATAATATGTATAATTGTATAGTGATATGCATATACAAAAAAATACATATTTTTAATTCCTTGTAGTAATATAAATAGGAAATGAAAATTATATGCTGTTTTTAGACGTCTGAATTTTAATGCCTGCTCTTAGATATATATGCATCTATATTTAAGTTTGCTCTGTATATATAAAAGAGCCTGAAGGTCTTGAAATTATGTGGTTGAACTTGGCAAGTATTACTTTGTCAAGAATTAGCGCAAGGATGCAAAAGATTTTTAATTTAATGAAGTCAACTACAAGAAAACAACTCACATTTCTGAGGTAGCTGTTACAGTTGGCCACTGATTTTTTTTGAAGAAAAATATGTGCAGTTTGAAAAGGGCTGCATAATGTCTGTGTCTGTGTTGGAATGGTCACTGTCTAGTTTGACACCTGAACTCTACAACCTGCATGGGTGAGAGCTAAGAAATAAGGGAAGCCAGTGACTTAGTTTCATGATCTCGCCTTCACTTATATCCTTCTAATCAGAGAATGGAAAGTGTTATTATGTAGTTGCTGTGTTCTGTTTATGTTTTATATGTGTCTATAGGATATACAACATTGTGTTCAGTCAGTCTGATGAATTGACTTTGTTTTACATTATTAATTCTGAAAATTACACAGTGAATTATCAAGATTTATAAGATATTCTACAAGCCCTTAGATTTTTGTGTATCAATCATTACAATTCTCCACCTAGGTGTGACTAGATTGTTACTGTGCAGATTACAGAAGTTCAAAATATTAATATTCTAGGTTTATAGTTTTTTGAGCTGAGCAGAGTTTAGAGGGGGGAAAAAAAAAAAAAAAAAGAAAGGATAGATTGAGGTTGGACTTCATTTTTTTTTATTATTATTACCAGGCTTCCCAGGAAGAAGTAATCTCTTCTCAAGATCACGTTCCTTTTGAACTTAAAAATGAAAGACATGAAATGGGCCTTTCAGAGTCAAGTCTAGGTAAGCAGTCAGTTTTCCTTTGTTATAGTATTCTCTAGATCAATTCTCTATTTCTCTGAGATTTTCTCAGTCAAACAGGCTTTTTCTTTCTACACAGCCTTTATATTTTACATATTTTTCATATTTCATCTAACTCTGTTTCTTTTTTCAGGATTTGTGCCAACTACCAGTGCAAGTAAGCTTATAGCAGTTAGAGGACCAGTACCTTGCCAGCTTTCTCTAACTTGTGAGAAGGCTGCACTACCTGTTGCATTCACCTCTCCTGCAACTCACTTTAAGCCTATTATTCTGCAACAAAATACAAACATAATAAAGTTAGTATATCCTAATGCAAAATAAGCTAAAAATTCAATGTTAAATCTACTGAATTTGTTCTCAAAAAATACTTCACTCCTTTTCAGACAGGTTCACAAACAAACTTCTGTCCAATGCAAGAAAGAAATCAAAGAAGAAAAGCACATAGACCACAAAAAATCAGTATCCTATGTAGGAGACACAAGCAGTCATCGTACTGATGATCCAGTTGTTGAAAGTGCACCTGAGTGTGAATTACAAACACCAGGCTATTCTTCCCAGGTATCTTCAGAAGAACAGAAGTCTGGCAGTGTGCTTAATTCTACAGTTACATTACCATCAAAGTCCCATTCCTCACATCTTTTACAAGAAGATAATGTTTCATCTGAAGTTTCTTCAAGTTCCTTGGCTTTTCCTGCATCTTCTAATAGCTTTCATATAAATAACATCATTCTCAAACAGGACATAGAGAAAAGGGTTTTAACATTTGTACCTGTACATTTAGCTGTATCAGAGCAAATAGCAAATAAACCTCTTCGTTCAAGAGTTGCTTATGACTGCTGCCATAGTTTGCCAGTGCTACTTTCAAGTACTATTGCAAGTTATAAAAGGAGTACACAAACAGAAGATGATGCATCCCTTTGCAAAGTGCAAAACCATGAGATCACTAATACACAGAACAAGATTGACAAAAATAACCAAATTAAAAAAAACAATTGCCAAGATCCTGAATGGGCTACCAGTTTAGATGGTACAAACAGTGAACAAGGACATGCACCATGGACCTCAGTGAATCAAAACACTTCTTATCTCTTTGATACTGAAGCCTTGTCCCAGCAGAACACAAATGACACTTTATTACAAAAAGTGGTTCATCTTATACAAGAGGAATTTGCATTTGATGGCTATCTTGAGAATGGAGTTGAAGTTATTGATATGGGTATGTATGTTTTCTTATATATATTGTATCGTTGGTATAAAAGAATGCTTTTAGTAATGTGTTGTCTCTTTCTATTTTCTTTTGATAAGGTAACTTTGTTTTAGCCTTAAAGGAAATTAACTTTCATATGTTCTCCAATGCGATTTGTGAGAAGTTTTGTGACCTTTACTGGGATGAAAAATTATTGGAGAATCTCTACCAGGTTGTAAATGGAGAAAGAGCTTCACATTTACAGTAGGTGTTTTTTTCAGTTTTTTTACTTCTTACTTCTTTGCTACTTTACTTTTTACTTTGTACAGTTTGGTTTGATTTTTTTTTTTTTCCCTGTTTCCAAATTTTTAAGAGCTTGCCTGTTACTAGCAGCAGAAAAGCATTTGCTGCTTCTCTTCAGGTGTCTTCACTTGTTTTCCTGTCAGCTATTAATTTCTCAGTCTATCAGGTACTTCTTGGCTTCCCCCATATCAAATAGTGCTTAATGATCAAAAGCAAGAAATATTTTGTATAAAGCTTGTCTGTAACTCTGCCCTAGGATAGCTGGGTAACTGAGATCTAATTTTGATCAACTGTTCTTTGTAACCATTGATGGAGAGCTTCATACTGCGTTAGACCACTTATCCAGAACTGACATATATTGTTCTTATGGTTCAACTTGCTTATTTTGTTTGAGTTCCCTTTTTTTATGCTTTGGCTCAAATTCTCCTTAAACTAAAAGTAAATTTGCCTTGATACATCCTTTTTCATTCTACTGACACCTAAGAACAAGAAAATTAATTTGGATGTGCTAGAAGTGTCTTTTACTTAACTATCTTAGTTTGACCTAATGTGACTCCTCACAATCTTATGTAAATAGATTATTGAGAAAACACCATTTTAATTAAATTCACACTTTTACTATTTAATTTCTAGTGACATACTTATTTACCTTGAAAAACAATAAAGACTGTACTTGTTTTAATCCAGCCTCCAAATGTAGCATACTTTTAAAAACTTTCTGAAAACTATTGTAAACAGTAAGGATACATATGCAGAAATTATGTAGGTTTTCTTTGTCAGTCACGGTGCTGAGCCATAGACTGGAAGTTTTCACAAAGAAGTTTGGTAGATGCCATCTAGAACTTTGGTATTAAAGGTGTTTCATATGAGCAGCACGTTTCAGGGGGAGAGGAGTACGACCTCCAGAAATAAGGCCCTCACATTCCAGCCCAATACACATTAGGGTTGGATGACATGGTGGGGATGGTTTCTCACCATGGAAATTGGTGAGAAGTTAGGTTCTTAATTCCCAGAGTTGAATGTTTTGGCAGGAGAAGGTTGAGCTATTGCAGCTGAATTTCTGTGATGTCTGAAGAGGTCATCATCTGTATGAACTTTTCTTAGGATGTAAAATCTTTGAAAGTGAGAGAAAAAGGAAATAATCATTTATTATCCACTATGAAAATACAGGTCTAACTTTTAGATCACAGGTAAGAACTGCCTCAGAATATCACTGACATACTGTTTTCCCATGTACCGGAAGTATCCAACAGTTCTTAATTGTTATATTCTTTAACTGAAAACTATCATTACTCTTATTAGGGTCATCTTAGAGCCAGCTTGTCATCCGGAGACTGGATCCTCATATTAGAATTATGCCTTCTGTGTATATGTGTCCTGATATTTTTGTTGAAATTTTCCTAGATGTTCTAAAGGAAAATCTCTAGAGCTTACTCAGTGTGCCTTAATGTTCTTAAGAATTTGAACATTTTTTCTTGTAAAATAACAACTGAAATTGTGTTGTGAAGTGTACAAACTTAAAGAGTTTGATAAATGCAATTAAGTCCTTCACGTAGCATTATTTATAAGATCTCATTTTATCCTGATGTAAATATTTAAGGGTATGAAACATTAATTTTTCCCCATCATCTTGTATTTTCAGCATAACTGAGGCAGATGATTCAAAATGCAACAGTGTATTCCAAGAGCTGGAGCAATCTGACAGCTTTTTGGCAAGCAGCAATCAGATGGAGGGTGAGAAGGGATCTTGTGTATCTAGATTTTATGTGTGCTGAGAATCCACCAGTGAGTCAAGTTTGGAGAGATTGGCACTCCCAGCAGGCCTTCAGGAAAACATTCACCTTAGAGCTTATGACAGAGTATCTGAACATTTTCTATACCTTGCAGAATTTTTGTCTTTTATTAGAAGTTTAAATCTGACCGAATATCGAGTGGGATGTCTGCTTCGTTTACTAAAGCAACACGTGACTGGTGAAAAAAATCATGAAATCCTAATTGCTCTGTTTTTCTTATTTTTTCTTGTGTTCATCTAGTCAATGCTAGTGGCATGCTTTGATGGAGAGAGATAAAAAGAGAGAGAGGAGAAATGGTCAGCCTTACAGAATCAGCTCCATACAGCATAGCAAGCTTAGCTGGAGAGAGGAGAGCTTTAGAAAGTATTTGACTCCTTAGGCATTACTGAAGCAGATAAAGATAAACTGAGTGGTGGCTCTTTAACACTTAGCATACCTGGTCCTTCTTTGTTCACTTACTAGAATTTAAGCAAAGTTAGGCAGTAAAAAAAATAAATAAATAAAAATAAAGTAAGAACAGAGACTGTCAATTAAATTATTTACAAATTCTGGGAACAGGACCTCTACAGAGGTCTACTTGTACAAACTGTTTCTAAGTCTACAGTTACAGAAATGTCACTTCTTTATGTAGTCCTAAATCTCCTTTATTGCACGTTTTCACGTATTCATGCATAAAGCACATATAAATCTGTTTTTAAACTAGGTTACTTCTCTGTTTTGAGTAAAGTTGTATTGGGTGTTATGGCAAAACTTAAAGTTATGAGCTTGCACTTGGCTGCTGCTGTGCTATGTTACAGTTTGTTATTTTGGCTCAGCATGATTGCAAATATAGAGCCAGGCCTTCCCATGGGGCATGAGACTTCTTTGCACCAGTGACTCAGGTGCATTTACCTCTAAGGCTGGCATAGCTAAGCCCTGGAGGATTGCGCGAGTGAAGAGAGAGGCTTCTGGCAGGTGGCTGCTGTCTGCATCATACCAACCTTTGACTGTCACCTCAGTCCCTTAAGAATGCTACTAGCTCTTATAACTTCAGAGAAGTCCTACCGTAGCTCCAGGGAATCAGCCCTGTAGGAGCAGAAAGCACAACAGCAATACCTGTGTGTCCTTTAGCTGTATCAAATACTCTTGCTCTCTATATATGAAGTAAAGAGCCTCAAGATTTATGGATGAAAAAGAGCCTAAGGAGCTAAGCTTTTTAATAATGTGTGTACAGATTTGAGAGGCTTAGTTTTGTTCTGAAGCTTCTCTTCTGTATTGTGCTTTGTTTAAATGCTTTTTGTACATATTTAGAACATATATTGTACTTTTCAAAAACTTATTGATCAAAACTTAACAGTTTTGTGGTTTCTTTAACTGTTACCATTTTACAAGGTCCATCTGGGAGCCAAATAAGCATAAAAAGAATATAAAAGATATTTTTGTCATAGCAGTTGACATTTTAGAGTGGACTAGCACACCTATAATAACTCTATTAAAGGGCATGGGTCGTCTTTAAGTTTAATGAAGCATATATCAAAACATGTCACCGTTATTCCTTTCATTCCACCCCTCACTCTCTTTAGGAGAAGTGAAAGCAACCTTTGACATGAAGCCTGAACCTCTGATCAATACATCACTAGCTGAAAAGGACCTACATGAGTCACCTTCAGATAACTGCGAAAAAGAATTCAGGCTGAAGAATAGTATTCTTATAGAAAAAGAGGGACAGTGCTTACAAAACAATGACTGTTGTGTGAGTACAGACTTTGCAGAAGAAAATATGGAACCAGGGGAAGAGAGCATGATAAAGACAGCTGAAAACAGCTATCTTGCAGCTCCCAACATACGTGACTTTCACAGCTGTAATCCTGGTTGGAGCAGTGCATTTTATGGAGCTGACTGTTTTGGTTCTGAAGTTCATAGTTATGTAAAAAACCTTGGAAACCTTGGAAAGCAGAAATCAAGTGAGTCACAAAATATAGATGCTAAGAAAGTGGTGAGTACATTGATTTAAAATCATTAATATACTTCCTTGCTTATAAGTTAAAAGTATGATAATATCCATTGTATTACAGTCAGCTGAGCAAGTTTTAAAGTGTGTGTGCTTTGGAATCTGCTTGCAAAATTAATGTATGCTTTTATATGTTGCTACTGTTTGCACTAATGTGCAAGAACTTAGCTAACCCAACAACCATGCAAGTGGTTGGGAGCAGGGGAACAGTCATGAAATATCTGTGTAGAAAATGATACTCTCTTTGTGTCCCACACATTCCACTGAGTGAGATTAGTGTTGATACTAAATGCAGATCATTCACAACAGGAATCAGTAGCCAAGCGAAAGTATATTCCGATACCTGAAACAAAAGTGTATGCTCTTCTTACTGCTAAGAGTAGATGGACTAATCTTTGTTACTTATTTGTTAAGTATATACATATATAAATATGCATATATGAATGTATGTGTATATACATAAATGACTAGTATAATTATCTAATTATAATTAGTAAATCTTAGCCGGTGGGCAAGATTTAGACTCAGATCTGGTTCAATTTCAGTAATGCAGAATTTGTGTATGTGACCTGGACTGCACATGAGGCCATATGAGCAAACGGGAATAAATTATTTGCAGAAATAGAAGCCTCCTATCTTGCATAAAAAGCCTTCCTAATACTAGTCACTCTGTGTAAAAATTGAAAAGAATAATATTATAAACTATCATCTTCATTTACCCCATTCAGGTCAGATTCTATTCCACTATCTATCTTCTTCAGAGATAAATACTAATTCACTTGTACGCTGTGTTTTAGATGCATGGAGAAAGAAAAAATAATTTGCACAGAAACATATGTTCTGTGTGTTGTGCTAAGTAACAGTAGCTTGGCCTCCTGCTTGTGGCACGAACCCTTCCAGCCCTTGCAGCAAAGCAAGCTTCTTGCCCTCACATTAACATCTTTTTCCTATACTCTGATCAGCTTTTGCTGTCACTTCTGTTGCAGCACCGAGCCTTCAGCCTTAGCATTTGTCCTTTTCCTCTTTGCCTGTGCTGGTGTTCAGCTCTTCCCTCCAACACTTTTAAGTCCCTTGGCAGAGTCTCCACCCAACTTCTCTGCACCAGCCTGTGACTAGGTGGTTCCTAGAGCAAGTGCTTCAAGTTTTGGTGCCTCTTTCTTCCCTCTCCCCTTATTCTGGATTGTTGTGGGAGTCCACCCTTTGGCATGTAAATACTGGGGCTGTAAGGGCAACTTGGAGTTTTTGCTTTTCCTAAGTAAGCAAGTAGTTCTGCATTCCCCAGACTAAGGGAAGTGCTAGAGAAAAGTGCCATGAGGAATGAAATGTACGTCAGAGGAAGTGGGATTTAACTGCATAATATTGCCCGTACTAGGGGACCAGACACTTTCTGATATATCCATCAGGTTCCAAACATCGGAAATTGGCCGTTTTTTCAGATTCATTTTCTGCAATTATATTGTCTTAATCAATGTGTTTTCACATCAACTGATGAAATAAAAAATGAATCTTAAGTGAAAGTAAGCTATTTCCAATGTGTAATCTAGGTAATAACTTCTCTGAGCTTTCACTATTCTGCATGTGATGACTGTATAATAAGTGTTTTAAATATCCACAGGGTTTAAACCGTGTGATTCTTGCTGCTACTGAACTAAGTTGTTTAATCTTTTGAACTTTTATCAAAAACAGACCCCTCAGTGACAGATTTTTGCTCAAACTCAAATTAATTCATACTAAGTCCATGCCATCAAAAGCTAACCTATTTACCAATCTGCTGTTTGATATTTTAGCTCTGAGCCGTGTGCTTTTTGATTATTATGCTTATGGGAGTTTTGACTGCTGCATTCAGTGAATTCATTGCATTTAAAATGGTATTTCACATAACTAGGTCACCAGGAGTCAGGACACAAATGCAAAAGCCTCTACTTTGAAAATACCCATTACACATTAGGTTCTAATACTTTTGTTTCCTAATGAATCTCAAGATGGGTGAGTTTTATAGTTTAGGTTTTTGGGGTTTGTTTTTTTCTTCTTTTTTTCCCCCTCGCTAACTGCAGGTTTTGTTTTCAGAATATCAGGTTCTAATCACTGGGTAGCCTTTTTTTTTCTGCTGTCATTTCTTTTTATCTTGATCTATTAATTGGACTGCAGTTTTTTTTTTGTTTTTTTTTTCCCTCCATCTTTACAAACAGCTTATTTTTAAAGAGGTAAAACCAATTGTGTTTTATCTTTTCATACTTATCTATTCAGCAGCTTGTTTATCTGTTGTACACTGCTTAAAGGAAAGTTATTCTGCAACCAAAATACATACAGAAAGCGTGCATTTCCCTCTCTTATTTGAATTCGGTTGTTAAGTGTATATGTGATGGGGAAAAATATATAAGCATGATTTTCATAGTGCTTTTTTTAATCTAAAGCTTGTTATAATATGTAAAAGCGCAATTGGATGTAATTTTTGAGTTGAATGCCTAGCAAAAAGTCCCAATAGATTTTGGATTTCTTGGATTTCTAAACACTCCTGAATCTTTCATCTGCATGTAATTATGAAAACACGAGAGGAAATATGTCCAATCTATTTCTTGGCTTTAATTTTTGAACAGTTAGTTTTAAAATAATGGAATTTAGCAGAACCCCATATTTTGTCCAGATGTTATTGCATGAAATTCAAAAATTGTCTAGCAATTGTCATTTCACTTTCAAATTTATCTGTTTCTACTTTCTGTTTTGCTGGGAAAACTAACTCAAATGCAATGCCCTTTAGTGTTTTAAAGGGGAAGATATTTATCAGAACTTATTATGCTAACTCAGACTGCTTTTCCTAGCTGTCATCATGTTATCTGTCTGAATATTCTTTTTCATGCAAAATAATTCGAGATCGTTTCTGTTTCCTACTGAAACTTTGCAGGAAAACCATTTACCATTATGATCAGAATCCTTTTCCTCTTTACATAGGAACTGGAGCAATTGCTAATGATAGAGACAAAAAATTATAGGAAAACCATAAATTTTTACCAGAAGCTATTGCAGAAAGAAAGAAGAAACAAAGGTAATATTACAGCAACCTGCCAATAATGAAATGGGGGAGTACGATATCATTTAAGGAAATTTTCATATATATCAAAACATTAATGTTTTATGCTTTGTGCATTTTACATACAAAGGTCCTGAAATCAAATCTATGTTGCCCAAATTGAGAGGACAGCTACAGGAAATGAAATCAAAGGTGCAATTTCTTGAGCTGGTAAAGAAGTATATGCAGGCAAGTGAGGCTTTGTTTTGCTCTGGTTTCATTTGTCATGCCAATGCTGCATCAGTGTTGTTGGCCCTTCAAGTCAGCGTGTAAAATGTGGAATGTTTTGACAAGTGCCAAGTCAAGTAAAATTTAAAAGAATGACTTAAATGAAAATAACAACTGTGTAGTACTTCTTTTATTTAAAAAAAAAAAAAAAAAAGGCAGTTGTTTACATAAATGTATTTTGGCTTTAGGTAGAATTGACTGCATTTTCTGTGGATTTTCCTCTTTGTTTTTGTACATTTTATTTTTGCCTTGCTTTGCATCTTGGAGCAGATCATGTATGCAGAGCAGTGGGGTGTTGAGTCCTGTGTACTTCCCACCGTCATTCACAGCAGCAGAGCTGACACGCTGAATGTGGCACCTACGGATGAGCCTTCATGGCTTGTTTACCATAATACAGGGAAACACAATTGCAATAATCAAAATGGAATAAGAGATCTGCAGGCTGGGACTCCGCTTGGTTTAATGGCTTATTTATATTCTAGGTAGGTATGTTTTCCACATCTTTAACTGGGAGTGAAGCTGGGCATTGCTGTTAAACAGAAACAACCAAAAAATGAATGCATTCTTCAGCATTAATATTAGAAAGTAATTTTTGAAGATAATAGAAATATCAAAGAGGACCTCCATAAAATTCTAAGCTCTTTTTTTTTTATTTAACAGAAGTTATACGTCTACTGTTAGTCTCAGTATTTCTCATTTTTCTCAAAAAAATTATATGTAAAAATAAAATAGAACAGTTTTAATGTTAATATATTAATTTTAATAAAATTAAAATTAATCAAATTAATTTCCTGTAGAGCTTGTGAATTTGAAATCCCCAACAGTTCTTGCTGTTTTGGGGATATTTATTGTTGCTGTACTCTACTGTAAGAAGAAATCATATTCTTGCTTGTCTGAAGTTCTTTTTTTGTGCTTCACAGAAATGCATTTTTAGACGGTTATGTACAGCAGTTTCTCTATACTTTTCGTTATTTCTGCACACAAGAAGAATTTTTACAGTTTCTTCTTGAAAGAATCAGCAGCACTTTATCCAGGTACTGTAGCTTTCTATGATAAAATATTATCAAAGCACAATTGGCTTTTCCTCCAATGGCAAAGAGCTCCTTCTGAAAAGAACTGCTTAATGAACTGCAGTTTTCGATCATTATTTTTATAAAACTGTCTTGGCAAGTAAGAGTGAAATTAGAGCAAACGGTATATTTTGGCAATATGTTTTTTTCTTTTTTTTTTCAACATTTATTTTAAATTGTAATAAGATATCAATTTTGGTACAATAAGTGCATTTTTCTTCTCACCAGCGCAAGCCTGGAACCTTCCACATCATTTACCAAAATATGTAACCGCAGTTTCTACATCCTGCAGGCTTGGATTGAAGACTGCTACAGCGTAGACTTTGCAACAAATACTGATCTTTTGTATACTCTAAAAGAGTTTATTTCTTCCAAGGTAAGACAGAATTTTGGTGGAAAACTTAAAAAGAGTAAATTGAAGTCAGTTATGGTATATGAGATATGACTAATATAAAATCTGTCTCAATTACAAATAAAAGTAAACCAAAAAAAAACTACTATCTTTGGCAGCTATGTTCAGTACAGCTACTTTTGGACGGGTTGGAGCCTCATATCTTGCATATAATTTCTGGGAAATTCAGTTCAATATTCTGTTAATCTATACTACATTTACAGGTTGCTCCATTAAATGGCTATGGTGAGCGCTTGTTGTCATTGCTTCAGGATGCTTCTGCCAGGAAAAGTGATAGTGCTTATTATTGCTCCAGCATGGACAAATGTGAAGAGGAAGGCGAGGAGGACAGAAAATCATTACATTCATTATGTAAAAAGCTCTCAGAAGACGTTTCCAGGAAGGTTTGTCATATCTTTAGACAGTAGCATATGCAACAAGTTTTTCATACATTATTTTCTCTCTCTCTCTCTCACACACACACACACCCCACACAAAAAAAATACTCAGTTTAGCATCTGGATCCTGATTCAGTAAAATCAATATACCTGTGCTTTATCATTTTTTGCCTTGAAAGTTTCTATGGTTAAAAAGGTTAGTTGTCCAACTGGAGAGCCTCATCTGAACCAAATTCTGAGAGCTGAACACTTACCCTTGGTACTAACTTGTGACTCTTAGTCACTGGGAAACCTTTTATCCCCCTTGTCAATTAATAACTTTTCTTACATATGTATCTTCATTTGTAAGTCTAAAAGTATAAGAAAACAGTGAGTGGCAAGGTTCTTTTCTAGAATTTCAAACTTACAGCAAAAACCTGTCTGCACTTTTATCTGTCTTAACTCATTTATAGAATATGCTAGTGAAAACTAACTCCAAAACTTGGAACATATGGCAGCCTTTGCCTGAAAAAAGTCCTCTCCACAGAGTACATGGAATGGCACATGAAAGTTTTGGTATTGTGCAAATTAAATTTAGAATTACTGTCTTGATAAAATTGCAGAATTTCATGGGGTACACTAGAGATTCACTCAATAAAGGGCAAGAAGAATTGGGAAAAAAACAGACTTCCTGTCACTATCAGAATTGACACTGCCAGATAGGAGAAAGGAGAAGAATGGAAAAAAAGAGCAATGTTAGTTCAAACATTATGTAATTAGGACTTTATGTTATTTTCTTGGGCATTATCTTGTAGCATTTCTAAGTATGTTCACTTAGCCCTCTTTCCATTAACTCCATTATCAACTTCTAATCACTGTGATACTAACTTCTAAATATCATATTAAGATCTAGAGTGAGATCAATATTGCACCTTCAGGAAGGAGGTTGATTACAAGTCACTGATTTTTTCCTGCGTTCTGGAAAGAGAATAAAGTATGCATTAATTCCGATTGCAGCAGTAGCCCTTGTATGAGCTTTCATACATTTTCACTCATATGTAGTGTTTTTTCGTAGGGCTATTTGATTGCAAGCAAAAAGAGTACAAAAGATAAAATATAAAACTTCAGAACCTAAATTATTTTATGTTGGCTTGCTTTAATAGTAAAATATATATATTTAAAGTACAAATTGGTTTAGATATAGAAACTTCCTGCTCAGACTCACTGACAATACATATCATATTAACCTAAAATAGCAATATGAGGAAAATGGTGTATGCCTCTCTGGGCTAAGTTGAATGCTAGCTAAAGACTTTTACATCTCCAAAGGTCTTTTCCTGACATAGTGTTCCAGACGGTTAAATCAAAAGATCATAACATTGTAACATTGGCCTTAGAGAACAGGAGACATAACGTTGGCTTTTTTTTTTTTTTTTTTAATCTGCAGAACTTTAACTGGAAACTTTCTAAAGGTACGGGACCAATTACTCATCATCAGAGAGAGCGACTATACACTATTTCATCTGTTTTGCCAAAGCCATGCTATAACAGTTTCACAGAAGAATTCCCAATTTCCTTTGCTAAGGCAGATGAAGTGGAACCGTATCTCTTAACAGAATACAGTGTGCAACAGCTCTGTTGTCAACTGACATTGCTACAACAGGTACAAAGGACTGGGTTCACTTGGAAGTACAGATAATGCACATCCTATATTGCACCGAACCTCCTTTCTTTACCGGCTTCCAACCCTACTTCAAGCTGAGTAGGCTTCCACTATCTCTTAATACTTGGAATTGTAATACTCCACTTTTCTCCAAGTCTCTACAGTGAAATCTGGAATGGCTAACTTGATCCATAGACAATGTTCCCTCTGATAAATTTTGTGAAGAAAATTCTGTCATTTTTATTGTCTAGCATTTTGTAAGTATTATTGGCTCTAACAACAGGATATCTCTTTTTTTGTTTTTGTCTAGGAAGTATTTCATAAATGCCATCCAGTACACTTTCTAAATTCACGAGCACTTGGTGTTAAAGATAAATGTGTTGCTGTCCAAAAGTAAGTATATTTCTTGTTTTATCCATCCCTCTATTCTGTTGATGCGCAGTAGTTCCTATTACCTTTAATGTATCCAAGTAGAGAGAAATTTTTTAAATGCTTTCTATTTTTCCTCAGAGTAGATATTCCCTTTACACACACTTTTGGACTTTGGGAGATTTTGTATGTATGTATATGCGTACATAGATGTAATAGCTCAAATTTGTAAAGTGATTTCCTTGAAATCTAAAGTACGTCAGGCCGAAATAATAGAGAAGATTTATGTTGTGGGATTGTGGAGGATTTATTTTGTGGAGAGAAAATAGTAATGATTTCTGAAGCAGCTACTTGGCAACTATATCCATATATAATCTCCATAACCGTTCATTTTGTACTGTTACAGTTACTGATGTTCACAGATATATAAGAATTTTCTTGTCATTTTTAAAATTAATAAAAATTGTGAGTTACTTTTTCAGCTGTAATTATTATTTTCATCCAGTCACATGGGCTCTCAGTTATAATTGTTTAAGGTCTAGTTCTAACACAGCCAATGGATTTTGCTAGCTTCTAATTAGTACTTGTTAATTATACCAAATATTGTAGACTTTTCTGTCTAAGGATAGGGAAGGTTTATGTAAATCAGATGTTCTTGTATGAGTTGCTGAATGTCAGAGGCAAGTTCAGCTGGTTTAGACTCATTTGGGGCAGAGGCATGAGGAAGTGAATTGAGTGGTGCCCATGGGTTTCAGGACCAGAGAATAGTCACTGGCCTGTTGTTGAGTAGCATGGATGTAGCCTATGCCCTTTCAGGCTCAGTTTCTTATGTGGTTTCAGTTTTTATTGCATTTGGTTTATGACTGTTATTTTTGTGTATTAGCTGTTTTTTGTTTTGCTATGTGTGTTTTTTTTGTTTTTCTGCTTGAACAAATTGTCTTTTCAGTGACAAGTGTGCACGTGCGAAGATGTCCTTTTATACAGAAGTATATGCAGCACGTGCTTATCATGTAATTACATATGCTTGTCTTGTAATTTTAAAAAAGTAACACATCTCATCACCTACTTAAAAAAAAAGAAAAGTTATAAAAATCAAACTTGAAAACTGCAAACTTTTTTTAAATGGTTAGAAATTGACATTTTTCCTTGGGAATTCTATGTCTGCCTTACTTATTTTTGCCTTTTTCCCCATCCTTTCCATAGAGCTGTTTCGACTGAGGCAGTTTCACTTAAAGTCTGTAATTTGTTTCTGTCAAAGTGCGTGCAAGACCAGTACCTTCTGCAGTTATTAAGAAATGCAGACAGCATCAGTACCTGGGTTGCTGCTGAAATTGTAACATGTCACACTTCTAAGGTTGGTCATGATTTTCTTATTAATTATGAAACTGTCGCCCGTTTTCTGTACGTGTCAGTGGCCTGTCAGCAGTTTGTTTTTTGTCACTAGGAGGGTATTCTTGGTGTTTTGTAAGCAGGTTTGAAAACTTAATAGAATATAAGAAATTAATTGCCTAAGGAGAAGGGAAGTCAGACTTCAGCAAGGACACCTCAGTGACATAAAAAATAGTGATAGAGGCATATATTACTGTAGTCAACAATTTTGATAAATTGAATGAGGGTGAATGTCTCTTTTCATCCTTTTCATTTAATTTTCTAATTTCAAATTGCATTGTAGACTTATGCAGTAGCACATTCTAGGAGTAATTAGATTTCTGTCTGTCCAGTTACTATTTTGGTCAAAACCAAGCAGCTGTTGACTTGTGATTAAATGAAATTTCAGAACTGGCCACATCACTTACATACGATCTTGACAGTTTACCAGAAAGTCACCCCTTAAACTTCATGGATGCTTTGACTTCTGAACTGACTGCTGGAGTAATATCTTAGTAAATACGTGTTTCTATGGCTGCTAGACTGCTACCATATGATTCCTTTCTAATCAGTACAGAAAACCTGGGCCTGCATCTGTCTACAATTGTTTCTCTATTTTCAAAGGATCAGAGACTGAACCTCTGAATTCTGTCATTACTCCTTCTGTTGGGTTGTCTGCTGGGTATTTACTGGACTTCCCGATTTATGGCATTTCTCAAAAACATATATGTGAAAGAAACAATTCAAACTTTTTAAATAAATCCAGGGAGAATAAAATAATCTGCTAGAGTATATATAGAAGCTCACAATTTATATTTCTGACAGCCCTGATTATTCATATGAAGTCTGCATGTTTTGCTAACCTTTATTTGACCATTCAGCAGACACTATATATGAATGATTTTCAGTTAGTAGTGTCATGTTAATCCTTTACTTTCTCTCTGCTGTGCCTCTTTCCAGCCTTGCAAGAGCAATAGAATCAAGAAATTACGATAAGCACTGGGCTTGAGTCTTAGCACCTCCACTAGGTGCTAAGGTGTGAGGTGTTTTTATTCCCATGAAATCAGTAGAATTATTTTCTAATTACAAAGTAAAGCAGTATACAGATTAAGCATTTTAGTAGCAACTGACTGAATTTGATGGCTTTCAAACATGCTAGAGCTCTAAAAAAGAGGTGTATCTTAATATTTTTTTCCAGCTGCAGGTGAGCTTGTTATCAAAATTTCTTCTTATAGCAAAATCCTGCTACGAACAAAGAAATTTTGCTACAGCGATGCAAATCTTAGCAGGCTTGGAAAATCTTATTGTTCGGCAGTTACCAGTAAGTGATATGTTTTGGGACTCTTTTCTGTTACTATTTTGTAAACACAATTCTGTTCTGATATGAAGAGTAATATGAAATACAAAACTATTTTTTGTTTTATTGGAAGGCATGGAAAATTTTACCTGCAAAGGTAGCTGAAATAATGGAAGAACTCAAGGCTGTTGAGGTATAGTACAAATTTTCAAATCAATATTTTTCTCAAAAACATATCCTAGGTGACTTAAAACAAATCTAAGCAATTTAGACATTTTGTGGCTCTAATCTGTTTTGAGCAATCTTAAATGTTTGTTCTTATCACAGGCATTCCCTTTTTCAGTCCTCGACTATCTGATCTTGAATGCTAGAATGATGTTCTAAGATACAATTTTGTGCATTAGAAAGATTGAGAATTCTCTTTTGGAATATCTTTTGATTAAAGTTATTTTATTTAGTCCCATATTTTAAAATGTCTGCTACCAGGTTAATTAAACATGTTGTCTTCAACTGCAATGACAGAAGTTAAAATTAATTACAAGTTAATATGTAGTGGTAAGCACATAAAACAGAGATAATCTTACAAAGCCTGCCTTGACATTAAGCCTGAGGTTTGTCTGTGTACCTGTTTTAAAACAGGTATTCTTAAAAAGTGACAGCTTGTGCTTGATGGAAGGAGAAAGATTCAAAACACATCCAACAATTCCATCAGCCCATGTTTTGGCTATGCATGTCCAACAACTAGAAACAGGAGGATTCACAATGACAAATGGGGCTCACAAGTGGACTAAACTTAGGTAAGTATTTTAATAATGTGTGTTACTTGAATTTTTAGAATAGAATATGGTCTAATGAAGTAATAAGAGGAAACACGACATTTCACGTTAGCAGTTTAAATCATTGCAGTCACTTTGACATATAACTAAAGGGACAGATATAAAACTGAACATTCTGTGCCTTTGAATTTAAAGTTTTATTACCAGCAATAAAAGCAAAGTAATCTTTTTCCCATATTTTCTTTCAAGAAATATTGCAAAAGTTGTGAGCCAAGTTCATGCATTTCAAGAGAATCCCTATACATTTGCACCAGATTTCAAGCTGCAGTCTTACCTCAGACAAAGAATAACTCGATTTAAAGATGCAGACATTTCTGCCTTGGCAGCTGACAACTGTGCCAACTTCCATCAGATACCAGCAGAAAAGCATTCTCGAAAAATTCAGGACACACTGCGCAGAATGAAGGCAACATTTCAATAATTATTTGTGTTTTGTCCATTCTATGCCGAGTGTAAAATTGAATTACGTTAACTACATCTTGTGGACAAATTCTCAAGCAAATAATTAAGTGAAGTGAACTTCAACATACTGTCTCAAGTTAAAACAGATACACTTCTTAACATGGAACTCTAAACACCTTCTAATGACACTGGATTTCCTGGATAACTTGTCAAAAAGAGAAGAATAAAGAGGGAGTATAGAAGAAAAGGATAACTCATTTTGTCACTGTCTTTAATCAGAAAAAAAAAAAAAAAAAAAAGTTAGTCCAAAAATAAGTGTGTAAGAAATATTACGGAAACTTAAAATTGCAGTTTCTGTTGCAAAGTAGGCCTAGGAGAGGTCAGTGTGTAGTTCCTTAAATGTTGAATATATTTTTATATCAACATAGTATATTTGTACCCTGTCACAGTGTGCATATAATTCAGGGACACAGATACTCTACCATCCTCTGATTGCTGGTAGATTTTTCTTTTATGTTGTGTTTCATGAAAACTGTACTTTATTTAAACAATTGGCCATCTTTTTCTTCAAGCACAGTAGGGAGGAGAGCAGTGCCATGCTGAAACATTTTAGTTTGGTTTTAATGCTATTAAACTAACCCATTCACAAATAAAATAATAATTAAAAAAAAAATCTGAATCTAAATATTACCACTTTGTTGCTCTGGTTCTGCCTCCATGGCCTTGTGAAGATGGCAAATGTGAAATTGCTTGGTTTTGTCTGTATTTTGTGCAAGAGTCACTTTGCCAATTTGTGTACATGTGTAAGTGCACAATTTGATTGTAGCTTTTGCTCCTGAGTTTAAGTTTCTAGACTGTAGTGCTCCAGCAGCACTAATAAAGATAGCTGCGTGTGAAATTTTGATCTGCATCTTGTAAAACTTTGGTGCTAGCATATATATATATACATATATATATATATAGCATATGCCTACAAGACCATTTAAGTGGGAATGAAATCGGATGATACAGAAGTTGATTGAGCTACCCGGGTTTATGCAAGGCCAAGATTTTAAGCCTACAAGTTACTTCCTAATACAAATATTTCTATCAGAGGGAACATAGTAGTTTTTGAAGAGAGGTGGGAAGGGCAAGAAGTAGGTAAAATAAGCTCTGTCCTGAAAGTAGTTTGTTAGAATTGTATTTAAAATGAAGAAAAAAAAAAATGTTTTGGAAAAAAACAAATATAAACTGCACCAGAATATTTTAGTGACGGGAAAGACATAAGAAATGGCAATGTGCACATCCATAGTGTTTTGCAAACTGTAGTGTTGTGCTTGACAGAAACGCATGTGCACATGTTAAATCGTAGCTTGCTCAGTGCTTAAGAGGAAAGCTTCTCCTTTTCTCCTATCAATAATGGCAATATATGCAATCACAGGCCTTTTGCTTCTCCTCTATCTCAGTCAGACACAAGGTGTGCCAGTTCTTTCCATTAAATACCTCAGTTAAGTATTCATGCTAATATATTAACAGCAGACTAACTTTTGTGCTGTCTTATTTGTTGAAATAACTATAGAACTCAGTCCTCAGCAGGATTTTCTTGCATTTGTTCTACTTTTAAGATGATTTATTTTGATACTTATATGTAAGTTTGTCTTGTCATTAATTGTAGTATCTTGACTTACCCTTAGGAAGTAAAATGTGTTGCTATTTTAATAATATTTCTCTAAAATTGCTAACTCTAAAAACACTTAATGATTACCTCCTATCTTTATGTAACATAATGATGCAAGAAGGTCAATGATAATGCTATCAGACATAAATTTCACATATTTGATCTATATACCTTTATTCTGATTTATTTTATTTCTAATTATTTGCTTTGTTTTCTCAAACAAAAATTTACCATTCACTTAAAGCCACGCCTTGCCTTTGAAAGACAGTAAAATTTAAAGTAGCATAATCAAACTAATGCAAAGAGCTCCGCAAAACTTTCTAATCACATAGTTTTAGTAAAGACATTTGATACAGTTGTGAGTCAGACTGTTGAATTTGCTTTTCTGGATTTGCTTAGCATTCACATTTTGCATATTTACTTCATATATTCGTTACAATTTTAATCAGCATTTAAAACAATTACTACATTTAGAAAACATTTCATTTATTCTATGACAATAACTGGTGCTATTCAAGCATTTAGAATCATTTCTTACCTTCTGTATAATGCTTCAGTGTATCAGACTTGGAATTGCTATAAATGCATATGATTGCATTGCAGTACTACTTTGGGGTGTTCTTATCAATCAGATACTTGAGATTTTGGATTTAGTTACCATGCCACAGTAACCATTAATGTAAATAACTATTGAAAAAAAATCACTCTTTTACAAGAAAACTGGTCTGCTTTTGTCCATGAACACTGATGTATGCACCTCTTATCCTATATAACATGTATTTCTGAATAAAGATATGTCTAGCATCTAAATGTACTGTTTGTTTATGATTAGCTTGTAGGAGGGACTGGGATAAAGTTTTCTTTCCTTGTGGGAAATGTCCTTTTGAAGGAAAACAAAGGACTACATTTGCAAAAGAAACAAGTTTAGCATTATTCAGCTGTCAAGAGTTTACTGATATCTGGATTGCAAATGTTCTACCCCATGTTCCCACTCCAATATGAGAAGAGAACGTTTGGGGAAAATAAATGAGGTTTGTGCTTTAAACTGGAACTGCCACTAGCTCTCCTATTTCTTCTCCATTTGCCTATTTCTTTCTCCATTTCATGCATCCATTATCTTACTGGGATCTTTTAATGCTGGTTATTTCTCAAAGTGACCCATGAACTTTCTGGAACCAAATGTGTTCCTTGTTTTGCAGTTGGCTCGATAACATTGCTATTCTTCCTGCTTCCCTTCGCTGGTGTCTCTCCTCAGAATCCCTGAGGTTTTTAGGCCTCCTGATAGAGAGAGACCTGGGTTCTGAGTCCTAGCTACACTACTTGCATGTGAAAGCTTTTATATTTGGGTTTCCAGAACCCACAGCTCCAACACCTCCAGAAGCCTGTCAGGAAATGTGACTGAATTCTGTTGCATCCTATGCGTTGTTCTGTAAAAGTCCACCCAGGAAACTGGAAAATATTTTATGAGTCAACATAGATTCATGATTCTGACAAATCTTTTGCCTGGAATCTTTTCAACCAGTTCTAAACTTTATATTTTTCTCCATTCTTCTTTCTTTATGCATTAGATTTTTTTTTCTTCTTTTTAAGTATTCCTGGGACTCTTCTATAACTCTTCAGAATCTTCTGTGTGATTTTCAAAGAATCCAACTGTTAAGAAATTCACTTCTAAACAAATGAGCTACGGCTTGAGGGGAGGGAAGCCAAGAGTGGTGGTGGTGGGAGGGTTGATTGTTTGTTTTGCTTTTTGTTTGTTTGTTTGTTTGTTTTCCCCAGTGGTAAAGATACAATCGGGATTATTTCAATCGTTCATTTTAAAATAAAGAATGCAGGTAAGTTTGGTTTGTTTGTTTGGTTTGTTTTCCTCCTTTCTTATACTTGCTTAAATGCAATCCAAAGCACATATACCTTTAAAATATCTCTTCTAAAATATCTTCTTTCTCAAAGCATGCTTTACAAATAGTTACTTTAAAATCCTTTAAAATCTATTTTGACCTTTGGAAGGAATCTCCAAGACTTGGAAATGCTTATCTGAACACTATTTTCAAGACTATACCACATAAATCAAACTCAGACGATTACTGAGTTTGCAGATTCTTTGTTTATAATTTTATCTTCATTTAGTTATCATTAAGATGTAAATATTATAAATCTAAGACATTTTCAGATAGTAATCTTAACTCCCAGCACTATAACTTGTATTAATAATGCTTACCGAAGTAATCTTGTAGTTTTTTTAGGTAACAATGCATTACTATATTTATGGAGGAAGGTTCCGTTGAGTTTTGCCATGATTTCATGCTCTGACTCTCTGAGGTATATCAGAGAACAAACAGTTCTGCCTTGCTGATCTCTATTTAGAAGTTCATGCATTACAAAAGTTTGAAGGACATTTCAATTTTCATAATTCTGTATTTCTCCATGAAGGGAAATGAAAGAGCAAAAAAATTGAAGATAAAAGGCCGATAAAGAGCAGATGACACCTGAGATGAGTGTACAGATCCACAGAAGATGTCAACAAAGCAACTTTGCTCTATAAAGGTAAATTGCAGGAGAAAAATGGGATTCATCTGTTGAAGATCACTGTAGGAAATGCACCATCCTCTAAATTAGTTTAAATAAAAGACAATTTGATCCAAAAGTTGGGACCTAGAGACATATGACGTGGGGTACTGCAGCAGTCATTGAACATGTGAGATCACATACTTAGCAGCTTGCTAGACATCTTAGACTGCAAATAAGATTGCAAGACTGGTAGATTCAGAAACATTGGCAAAAGTCTCCTGTTTTGCATCTCTACCCAGGCACCATCTTATCCTGCCAGTGAAAGCCAGGACATGCTTTGGTCTGAACCCAACATGACAACAGTTTATATGTAGCCTTGGATGCTTGAACCATGGGACATAATGGGAAGACCATAGTGCGTGCAATTGCAAAAATATTGGAGGGAACAAGCGAACACAGGAAGGAAAGATAAGGTGAAAGGATGCAAGATATTAAAATACTGTGTCATAAGCATATAAACTTGTTTTAGGCAGGCTTACTTTCTCTGTCAAAATTAGAAGAGGAAAAGTGCCATAGTAGTGTCTGTAGCCAATATAAGAAGCAGGAAGAGAGGGCAAAGTCTTCATTTGTACAAAAATGATTAATCTGAGTACAGGGAAGAGAAAACTTTAATTATTCCAGATCTTCCAAATATAATAAGAGATAGGCAGTCTAATAAGTTTGTAAAATAGGATGAAAATAAACTGTTCCTTTCAAAAAATGGTGAATATAAGCAGGAGGGTTGCTTTTTTAGACTTACTGTGATTAACAGAGAGAAACTGTTTGAAAATGTAAAGGTGAAAAGCAATTAGGGGGAAAGTTACTGTGAAACAACGAAGTTCATGATTCTAAGGAAAGAAAGGAATGAGAGTAGCAGAATAACAACAGTGGGGTTCAAGAAAATGAACTTCAGTAGGCTCAAGAAATTTGGTACATAAGATCAAGGAATTTTGAGGCAAACAGAAGTCTAGGAAAGCAGAGAGTTTCTAAAGAGTGACTCCTAAAACAGCCCATATTTTAAGTATAACAACAATCATTCCTCATGCAAAGGAAAGAAAATTGATAGAGCAATGTGGCTGCACTAGGGCCTTGTGAGTGACCTGAAAAATTAAAGAAGAATGCTGTAAAAGAAGGAACAAGAAGGGTGCAACAGCAAGAACAAATATAAAAGAATAATGTAGCATGTTAGGAATAAAAATGGACTGACAAAATGTTATGGCCAGCAGGGGAAAAAAAAAAGTCATAAAAGTGGATTCTTAAATACTTTTTCTATCATATAATGTTCTTTCTTTGCTTACAAGTAAAAGTGAATAAATATCAGTCAGTGAAAAAGCCTGATATGCTTGACATTTCACTCGCTACCCTCACTCCAAACAAAAGTTAAGATAGATGCTGTTACAATGATAAAAGCTATCCAAGGAACAGGCATGCTGGTCCGAATAGACAAAAAAAAAATAGCTAAAGGCTGTTGTGAGATGTATAAGATCATTAAAACCTGATAAAATTTATTCTAGACTAAATAAAGAGAAAGAAAGTGGGAGGTGTAGAAGGGGTAAGAGTACCCATGACAGCATGGGTAGGGTCTGTATCCAACTGTGTATTACTGATAACATGGATGATGGGATAGAAAGTACACTTACATAACGTGCAGGATAATTAACAGAAATCATGCTAGTGGTTCTAATTTTAGTTCATCAACCTCTTGAATTTCAACATTTCTGAAGTATGAATATGAAGTGAAAAATAACTGTGGAACTTGAGGGGAAAAAAAAATACTCTGGATGTCATAATGGATTCCAAACTTAATATGAATTCATGTGTACAGTTTTCAGATAAGAGGAAAAAAGGAAAAAAAGAACACCTGAGTTATAATATATGAGAGTTTAGACATTGTGCTTAAGAAGCATACAAACAGCATGAAAAGTCAAAGACAATAATAAAACTGTGCCTAGAAAACACAAAGATGGAAGAATTAAACTTACTTAGAAAAGATTAGATTGAGCTGGACCATATGTGTAAAATGTTGCTGGGGACGGGAGGGATGGGGTAGTTTTTATAGCTAGACACAAAATTTATTTTCTCCATGCTCAGGGAAGGGTAAGGCAAGCAGTATGACCTTTGAAGGAAAGAAGATTCTGTTCCAGTTTTTAAATTGGAGAGCTTCTTGTACATAGTGGGGTAGTTACTCACTTGCAACACATCTCCCTTCACTTCTTGCTGCTGTGGGAGGGTGGAAGGAGTCTCCCAAAGCTGTCCAGAACAGCCATCGCTTCAGCTGAACTTCTGCGGCTTTTTTCCTTCCTTTGGGTAACAGTTTCCTGGATGTGAAGCCTTAATGCGCCCAGGAGATGGCACGAGAGACCCTTGCACCCCTTCAGGTGCACACGCCGCACTGGGAGCAAAGGGAGCGTGAGAAATGTTCAGCCTTCCAGACACCCGTCCCTTACAAACAGGCAAAAGCGGAATAGCAGAGGCTCTTTTAAATGAAGATGTGTGTGTATGTAGCTCGCTATAATATTTTAGAGAAATTCATGCATGTACATCTTCATAAAGCACTCATCTCCAAATATGCAGGTTCCTTTGGGTAAAGGTTGCCAATGTCAGAAAGTATGCTGAAAGTATGCCTGAAGATTTCAGGGTTCATGGTTGCGCCTTATAGTTTTGATCAGATTTGTAGCCCAAGTGACCTGAACTATTGCTAAAAGCAGTACAATCTCTGCATGACTGGGTGCAAGCTGTTCTCTCTAGGCACATCTCACATCCCTAGGTATTTCTTATTCTTAACACAACTTAGATTCTAAAGCATATTTATATGTCTCATAATTAATCCCTATCTACTTTAGGAAAATAAACCCATTTCTAAACATCCCTTTTCATCCCAACTGTTCAAACCATTAGTTTAAAAACTCTAATTGCTAGTCTAGACAGAATTAAATGTAAAACTCTCTGTAAACTCTTAAGCACTTCCCATAGAGATATCTCTCTATGACAAAATTACAGCAATGAGTGCTGAAGAAAGATCCTAATGCCTCAAACTTGGTTGGTTCTCCATTTATATTAGTTGGTCTAATAATAATTTAAAAAAAAAATCATGTACTGGTGAGCTTCTGTAACAGCAATAACAGATATTTGAATGTGGTCCTGATTTGTATCTACTTTGATTTCATTTCTGATATGCTTAAATTCTGCCAAGAATCTGTTAAAAGCACAGCCCATGTGAGTGTTTCATCTCTTTGTATTTATAGCATCTCTCACCAGAATATATCACTTTAAAACATTTCATTGGCTCTGCTAAGCTGCTCGTAATAACCTTATGGTAAGGGGCCATGGGAGCTCTTGGTATTTTGAGTGCTGTGTTGATTTAGATCAGTTCCAAGCATGATGAAACATTTAATTTTCATCTAGGCATAGTCACTGTGTTTATTCCAGGCCCTCCTGGTATTTCTGCACATATGGTCCTTTTATTTCTCCTGGAAAAATAGCTCTTATTCTGTCAAGTAGGAGAGATTATAGTAATTGATAATGACGAGTTTAGTGAAAGGTGACTTGTAATGCTTTTAAGACCCAAAGAATGACTTCTCAGAAATTACAATTATTGCATAAATGTGCCAGGGCAAAGCCTATATAAATCGTATGGTGATCACCAACAGCCCTTTCTTCACTGGGCATCCCATAATAGAATCTGCATTTCCACAGATGAGCACTGCTCCTTCTGCCAACTTCTGTTCTTTTTGTTGCATCACCACCAAGCTGCTCCCAGGGCACACATTCACTCTGCTCTAGGCTCACAGGTCTCTTACAACAAGGGACAATTTGCTGTTACCAAAGGACAGCGCCCGTCTTTGGTCCTGCGTCCTTGGCTGCAACAAGGCCAAGTGGGTGGCAGCTCTCTCCAGGCTATGGTGGGGAGCCCGGGGTGTTTGGAAGACCAGGGGCAACCCTATCTCTGCAGTTTCTCCAAAACCTCGATGGGGAGGGGATAGCACAGTCCTGCCCCCCTGCAGGGCTCTGACCTACTCCCCTAGAGCAGGGCTGGCCTTTACTCTGCAAGACAGATGTGGAGCAATAATTAGTTCTTGAAGGCTGGGCATGTTAGCCTGAAATGTATCTGTTATCAATGGCTTAAGAGGGATTCAAGCAGGAAGAGCCAGTTGTGCAGCCTGAGCCCAACCTTGTGCATAGACATTTGGCAAAGCTGCCTTGTGTAAGTGCTGCTCTCTTGATCCCATCCTACCTATACCAAACAGAGGCATCTATAAAGCTGATCTTCCTTCTTGCCCTCTTTGAATGCAGCTCCTGCTCACAAGAAACATAGGGAGTCTAGGTCAATTAACGAATCTCAGCTCAGTTCAATTCTCCAGGATGTAAAATGTTCCCTTCTACGTCCTACAGGACAGCCTGACCTGGACTGGCATTTGGCATTACGATCTTCAGTTTTCTTTGATCATCAGGAATTTTGTGGTCCTTATTTTCATGGTGAGTGTCCTGGCTCCCCAGAGTTCTTGAGTCTATTGAATATTATCTGTCATCATCTTCATCAAATGGATCTTAATTTTTTTTTTTGCTATGTTAACCATGTCTGTATGTCTGACCTTTCATCTCTACTTGCTTGTAGAAGCCGAGTTAATTCTCAGCATATCAGAGATATCAGCTGATTTTCTGAATCTCAGTTTAGCAGTAGGTTTTCAAACAAACACCTCATGAATAACACATAGAAACAGGAAAGAAGGCAGTTTAAGAAATGTAGATAAAGTTAAACTAGCAAATATTAAATATTATAGCAGTCATTGCATCTGGAAGTCATCTGCCATCTAAGCAGAATATTTAAGCTCATGTTTTATGTAGAATGGAAGTGACATTTGGTTTTACGTTGTCAGAATGGGATCAGTTTGAATTTGAGAGCTAAACATCTGACACAGTCTTTTGGCTGT
Organism: Microcambeva ribeirae; assembly: GCA_035222435.1. Taxonomy (NCBI): domain Eukaryota; kingdom Metazoa; phylum Chordata; class Actinopteri; order Siluriformes; family Trichomycteridae; genus Microcambeva; species Microcambeva ribeirae. Next base: position 10,560 of record JAYECN010924111.1, on the reverse strand, counting down.
GGCATTTGCCTCAATAAAATGCAATTAATAAACCAGCAGTATATAAAGATGTAATTTGCAACTCAGATGGAGAAGATGTCATAAAATCTGTAAAGAAATTATGTGACAGATGTATCAGTGGATAGTAAAACCTGAGACTTTCTAGTGTTTAGAATGACATCATATGTCATGTATTCTTTTGTTCTACCCAGTGCCTTTGCCTAGTTCCTTTGTTCTCTGACATAAAGATGGTTAAAAGAAAGTCTTGCAGACAGGCTACATTCTGTGTATGTATGCTATTTACATAACATGCTATATATTACATAATATTGTACATACATATATATATAAAGTATATGTATATACCGAATATATATCTGTGTGTGTGTAGATGAGTGTTTAAGTCTTCGGATATGGATCGAAGCCTTTCACATAAGTGAGAAAACTAAATAGCTTCTTGCGTAGACAAGCCCCTGCATTTGTGGGCTTGTTTAGGTACGCAACAGATGTACAGGACACATTGATGCTTGAACATCTGTTGAGACATTCTAATACTGGTTCTCTTAGTTTCCTCAAGGAAACTTGTTTGGCAGGTTCAAGGGTGTAGATATTGTTGTGTTTGTTAATTTTTACGAGAAAATTAGTTTTAAATTAAATGTTCAGCTGGTGTCTAGATCCCTTGATAGGCTAAAAACAAAGGACTCCAGGAGGACTATGGTCATGCCTGGTCATGGTATCATCCACAGATTCCGGACTGATTATTAAACACTGTTAAATAAAGGCAATGGCTACATGGATGTTCTTGTTGTTCAGATGGACAGACAGACGGCTTGGACAGTGGCATCACTGGTAGAGCAGAGGGCTCAGGCTCTGCCACAAGAATGAACTAGCAGGGAGAGACTGAGCTTGGAATTGGCTCAGAAGTCAAACTGAGTCGTTCAAGGCAATGATTTGCTCATGAACAGAAAATGGTGGGAATTCCCACCATGGCTGGATATAGCAACCATATTTTGAGTAGACAGGAAATTAAAATGTGGGTTTTAGGACAGATGAAAAGCGTTTGAGTAAAACCTTTTGCTGTGTGGCTATAAAGAAAAAAAAGATGGATGGAAATAAATTGAAAATGTTTAAACATAAACTAAGTAGGAGGGGTTTGGTCCTCAAGCCCTCTATCTCTTGACAGTCCAAGAAATAGAGCAGTGGTTGCACTGAGTGTGATCACAGATGAGGCTCGTGCTGATAAATCCAGCAGGAGAGGCAGAATAGCAGAACAAGTCACCAGATAAATGAGCAATGCAGCAGTGGGTTTTTGTGTGGATGGCAGAGGATGAGTCTTAAGAGAAAGACAGGACCAAGAACAGACAGATCAAACGTGCATTCATGATTTCTGGAGGTAATGTCAGGTAATGTGTGATAGGAGTTATCACAAGTGCTGGCAGAAGGTCCCACTCTGCCCTTGTTCAGGGAGGAGAGGAGAGCTGAAGGGGATTGATGGTTTCTGTACAGTGAAAAGCAGCACCACTGTCAGTAAAACAGCAGGGCCACTGGAAACCTTTTCTCGGTATACTGCGAAGGCATCATTGCAGCAGCCATGTGTTCCTAGTGCCACAAACTCTCAGGATGGATGGGAAAACTCCGGAGAAACATTTTAAAAGGAAGTTAGAGGGAAGTCAGGGAGAGTGAGCGAGCAGGGAAACCTGTGTAACCTGCGCAGTTGGAAAGATCTGGGAGGAAAGATATGACATGAAAGATAGGGCAGCCTCAGCAGAAAGTTAATTTTAAGGACATAGTTGTCTTTTCTGATTCTTTAGTTCTGATAATACACTTAATGCAAGCAACCAGGGGCCAGGCAGTGGGTACAACTCTGCAGACTTGACCTTCGCTTTTTTTTTTTTTTTTTTAATTATAATGTTTCGCAGCCGTGTGCTCCGGTGTGTGGGGCCTATAAGCTGATGCAGCAGAGCCAGGAGAAGGTGCAGAGTCAGTCTGTCCGTCTGCCTGCCCCAGGCTGTCTCAGTAGCACGGTGCTCAGCGCAGAGAGGAGCAGGTTTGGGAAGATCCCCTTGGAAAGAGGAACTTGTGCTTGGAGGGGGATTGAGAAGCGTCTCAGGGAAGGGAGACTGGGACTCCTCGGCCACCCGGCCCCGCCAGCGCCGGAGGGAGCTGCTCACCCCCCGGGCCGCATTCCCCAGCGCCGTTTGAGGCCGCTCGGCGCTATAAATGCCATTTGCATGGGGATAGGATGTAACAAGTGCTGTAAATCACTGAGGGCAGAGTGAACTCCTCCAGGGGCAGACACGGCGGAGCCGAGGCTCCTCGAGCTGTGGCAATGTGTGAACGGTATCTTTTGTAGAGAGAGAGGACTGATGGCAATTAGATGATACTTATCTGGCCCTTTGATGTGTATTTACACAAACAGCTCTTTCCTCCGGGACCTGCGGTATAAAGGAGGGGCCGTTCTCCCCAGTACCCTCCTTGCCGGCAGCTCCAACACCAGGCAGGATGACCAAGGCCCCCTTCTCTGTGGAGTGGCTGTCCCAAAGCAGCCAGGCCCCCGGAGACCCCGCCGAGGCCGCCCCGCACCGAGTGTCTCCCGCGGCCGCGGGGCCCCGGCCCGACGGCGGCTCCAACCTCAGCCCGAGCGAGCGGAGCGGGAAGGAGGGCGCCGGCCCGCGGCCCGGGAGAGGCGGCAGGAGCCGGGAGCGCCCGGCCGGCCCCGCCGCTGCAGGTAACCGTGGCCGTCGGGGCATCGCGGCTCTGCCGGGCTTGGAGGGGAGGTACTGGGAGAAGGGCCTTGTGCCCCGAGGGATCGGCCTGGCTCACCCGTGCCCGTGTCGGAGTCTGCTCGCAGATTTCCCACGGGAAAGATTCGTCTGGCCCCGTTTCCTCTTGCCCTGCAAGGGGCAGAGAGCCTCGATCGTCTCCCCGGGAAGAGGGGGAAGAGGCAGGCGGGCACCTCCAAGGCCCCGGACCTGCCTGACCCCCTTTGTCCTTCCTCCAGGAGCCGGCGAGCGGCCGTGGGCCCCGGGCCAGCCCCCGGCGGCGGCGGCGGAGGCCGAGAGCGCCGAGGAGGCGGGCGGGCGGGCGCGGCGGCTGCGCACGGCCTTCAGCGCCGAGCAGATCAGCACCCTGGAGAGCTCCTTCCAGCGCCACCAGTACCTGGGCGCCGCCGAGCGCCGCAAGCTCGCGGGCAGGATGCAGCTCTCGGAGGTGCAGGTGAGCGGCGCGGCCCGGCCGGGCGAGGCGGTGACGTGGGGACGGCGTCGGGGATGAGGAGGGGATGGCGTTGGACGCGCCCGGGCTTGTGCCTTCATCCCTCCTCATCTCTTCCCCCCTCTCCCTACAGATCAAGACGTGGTTCCAGAACCGCCGGATGAAGCTGAAGCGGCAGCTGCAGGAGCTGCGGCCGGAGCCCTTCTGCAGCCCCCCTCTGCCTTACGGACCTCAGGGCGCGCTGGTGCCCCTGCCCCTCGCGTACGCGGCCCGGCCGCCGCCGCTTCCCCGGCAGGAGGCGGCTGCCGGCGCCTTCGCCCTGGCGGCGCTGCCGGCGCCCGCCCTGGACCTCAGCAGCGCCTGCCGAGCGCAGCCTCACGGCTTCTGGGCAGCGCCCTGTTACGTGGGGTACCGGGACCCCAGGGCCTTCCTGCTGGGGGTCTGAGCCGCCGCCTGCACCGGGACTGAGGAGCATTTGCACTAACGGCAGCGACGCGGGCACCCCGCTCTGCAGCAGCCTGGCGGAGCCGCGGGCAGGCACCGAGCAAGACGCTTTACGGGGACTGGGCAAGCTGGATCATGGACTTCAAGGCTGCATATATAAGCAACGACCTAAAATACAGATGTGGCAGGGCTCATATTGATACTTTTTTTTTTTTTTTTTTTTTTAATAATAAACCTGAACACCTTGCAGCTTTCACCTGAATTCATTCCCCAAGAATTGCACAGCTGCTAATCCTGCCCTGAAACTCTCTCCCCGTCAAAGGAATATTAAGGCACAGATGCCTTAATCCCTAGCCCTGTTCTGGCTCTGGTGAGAGATCTGCATCGTCTTTCAATTTGCTGAGGATGAGTGTAAAAAAGCTGTGAACGCCCCATTGTCCCCAAAGGCAGGGGACTCCCACCCCTTCAGAGACTTCCCAGGCGGCACTTTCTATGGTGGGAGCGCATCTTTGAGCAGCTATATGGATCTATCTTGAATAAGTTACTATTATTAAATATTTAGTTTCTTACAGTAACAGGATGGATCCTTTATCTTGGACCTCTTTAAATACCATATCACAATTTTAAGTTGTAATAAGCTACCTTCTAAATAAGTGTTATGTAAGCCTCTCCTCACAGTTGTGGCATAGGGTGGCCTCAGTAGATTAATAAGCACCTCTCCCCTACCTAAACCTTGGGAAAGATCTAGTATTGAGCTCCTAACCAGCAACAGCATCCAAATAAAATATTACCTCGACATCTCACATGCACATAACAGGGTATGAGTGATTGTCAGAATAAATGAAACTATCCTTATTTGTTTATTTGAAGCTTATTTGTTTAAATAAATGTCATTTGTGCGTTAGCATGGTGCTATGCATTTATTTTAATAAAGGTCTAGAAAATAATGTTTGAAAATAGTCTGATTTCAGGCTAGAGAAAGGGCTGTGAGAACTGATCCTTGAGTGATGTAAGTTGTCATAAATCTTTTCAAGTCGATTGTCAGCTAACATGAAAAGAGCCCTAAAAAATTCAATCAGTTTAGGATCAGCCTCTGGGGTTATTAAAGAAAATTTCCGTTGTACTTGCAATCTTGGCTCTTAAGAATTGCTTGAAAGTTCTCTGTTAGCCATCCTTGATTGCACCTACTTGTTTTTTTTATGCAGGGGGCCAGCCTCTTGGTTGGCTATGCTTTTGCCTGCTACATAGCAACATTATGTACTCTGATTTTCTGTGTGTTTCATTTTTTTCTGTTATTTTGAATTTTTACCATTTGCCAATTACTGCAACTCTAATCTTTGTTTCAAAGGAATTTCAGAAGCATAACAAGGGCTCATGAGCTATTTATCTTTTACCTTCTTTAGATCTTCCCTGTAGTATGGTGCAGTTCAGTATTAACAAAATTTGTTGTCACTAAATAAAATTTCCCAGTGAACAAATCTTACTTCTCAAAATCAGCTAAACGACTATATTAACTAAAATGACTATATTGATCCAAAGGAGGGAGGAAATCTGAAATTCTCTCTCTTTCAATTGTAATTAAGGTCTCGAATGTTTCAAAAATAGCTCTGTAATGGCATATATATATGTGTATGTAGATATATACATATGATTTTTTTTAATGCAGCCATATTTTAAGGATAGCTAAACACTCAAGGTCAATAAATACGAAAAAAGTCTGAACTGTGGCCCCCGGAGAGGCCGTTCTGCCCCGCACCAGGTGGGGTGGAGGGAGGCTGCAGCCGGGCCCGGGGAGGCGAGGAAGGGATGAAAGGGCTCGGCGTGAGGAAGCGAGGGCTCTCCCCAGGAGGGACCTTCCTTGCGGGCCGGGGGGACGCGGCTGCAAGTGCCGGTGCTGCTGGTGCGGGGCGAGCTGGGCTGCTGAGGAGGATTCACGGGGTCCCCCCTCCCTCGCTCCATGCTGAACGCCGGCCGAGGGAGAAGCCGGGCCGCGGTGGAGGAGGCGCTAACGGTGCCATAGCCTAATGACTCCGCGGCCGCCTGTATAGGCCACAAGCCGCAACACGTCTCGCCGCTGTTTGCGCAGCACCAGCTTGTAAAAACTGCAGGGTTTGGGCAGCACTAGCTGGTAAATATTGTCCCATTCTCCGAGGTTTGCTCAGGTGAACGCGAGAGGTGATGCTCGCGTGGCTGAGTCCCTAGAGGTATCAAATGTCTATGAATTCATCTGAGAATTCATATTTATATATTAATTCTTTTTTAACTATAAAGTAACAAATTCTTTCCAAAGATCTTGGAGATGTACAAGAAATAAGCAATTTTACTAAGCTAGTCAAAATCCGTTTTCGAACGTGGTTGCAAGGTTTCCGTTTGATAGAAGGAAGAAGAAAAACAGACATACTTTCGTGTTTTCCGTTTAATTTTCCCACCTGCAGTCCCTCACCCGGCAGCAGTGAATTGGCCCGGGTGCCCGCGCCGGACCCCGGCTGTGGCTCTGCTCCGACACAGCGATCCGGCGCTGCCCGCCCGTGGCTGGTGGCCCGCACGAACTCCCCCCGGCTTTCCCCGCAGCCGATCTGACCACCTACTTCATTTTATTATTATTTTTTAAACACCCCTCTTTATGCCTTTAATCCCATCACGGTGCCTGTCAGTGCCGGAGTGCGCTCCGGCAAGACAAGGCACTCTCTACGAGGCAGCTCTGGATGGAAAAGCCGAGTCCATTAGCTAGAGAGGGGCAACCTAACCAGGCGGGGGGACAGCAGTGAGGGCAGAGGCTGCGTACCCGGGGCCCAGCACGGACTTCAAAGCCGCCTTGCACTGAATTAGCGCGGGCACCGCAGCGGGGAACCGTCTGCGCCCGGCCTGGGGCTTTGGCTCCCCGCAGCTCCCAGACTCGATGGAGCCGCTCCCAGGACCTGTCTGCAAACCAGGTGAAGCTCTACCGCCTTGTGTGCTAATCAGGGAGCATCTCACCCCGCCAGACCATTAGATCTAATTGCAGCCCATTATCTCTTTCTTTGATACGCAATTAGATGACAATTAACTCGATAAATCCCACTGGCGGGAGGGGAGAGAGGGGCTGCAGCTTACGCAGACGCTGCTCCTTTTCCTTGCTCGGTGTCTTATAAACTCCTAGGTCTCGAGCCATCTTCTCGTGGTATTTAGTAGGGGAAATAAACCCAGCAGCTCTTTGGCATTCAGGTAGGCTCAATGTTCTCATACTCCTTTCAGCACTTGGCCGTTCTGGGCCCGGGGATCCCCGACCAACTGTGGAGGTGTTACAAGCCCTGGGGCGACGCGGCGACGGCGTGCATGAGAATTCAAAAGAGACTTTGTTTCACTTTAACTCGCGTTTAACTGATCTGGGTGCTTTGCCGATTAGTAGAGCAAAGAACCCAGGGCGATTGCGCCGATAACGCGTTTTTAATGCAAAAGGCGTGTTTGCTCCGCCAGCTCCCGCGTCGCAGCATGGGGGCCGGCGGCGGGCGGGAGGCAGCGAGTGAGTCAGGAGCATTTGCTATTTATTGCGTGCGAGGCGGCCTCGCTCCCGCGGGCGAGGGAGCGCCTGCCTGATGGCCCCGTTAGTGTTCACGGGTACTTCAAACGGCGGAGCAGCTATTGCCAGCGATCCATCTCGCTGATGCCTAATTGACTCCCTAATAGCGCCTATAAGCGCATCAAAGGCGGCGCTCAATAACCTCCTTAGCATTTCTAAAGGGCACCAGTGAAGGGGACAAACAGCCATCAGTTCTTCCTCGGCCGCCCCGGCCCACAGCACCCCGCGCAGCTCTGCCCGCCCAGAGCACCCGCCGAGTGACCCTGGGCGCCTGGACAGTCTCAGGTCTGGCTGCCCCGGGTCGGGTTTTGACGTAGAAATTAATGTTTCCTATTTTTTTTTCCCCATTCTTTTTCAGTATGTTATATTTTCGGGTTGTCTCTTTCAAATTCTCACATTTAGTCCAAACTGTGCGCAGCAGCAACAGGCCTGCCCATTCTCCTGCTTCCAAGCCTTATTCCCTTGGTGATGCAGTGAGAGATACCTAGAATTTTTCGCTAAAGGTCTTACAAGCGTCAGACAAAAACGAGGTTTCGTCCAGTTGATCTTAGTCCCAGTTTTTGCACCATGGTGTTAATTGCTGCACTCTACATTTTATAGAGCAATATAGTGAGCTGTAAGTGTTTTATAGGCTTCCTGAAGGAGGCATGTTTCTCAAAGCTGTAAGATTTAGATGTAAATCCAGAGCAATTAGTATTTTTAAAATATGTGACTTGGAGAAATGAGATCACACTATTCTAAATATAAGTAATGTGTGGGGAATGAAATGTATGTATTACATATCATTCTACAGTAGCTTCAGGTTTTCAGACCTACAGAACTATTAAGCGTAAAACAAACAAACAAAAAAGTTCCAACTTTTTATTTTGATTGTGTGTATATAATGCAGGTGCTATAAGAATGGTGAGAACATAGTGTCTCCTATAGGCACCATATTCCTGTAAGAAGAGGGGACATTTTACTGCAGCTATGGAGCCTCTACCGGTCCAGGACCATCAAAGATTTGAAGTTTGTCAAGTTCCCTCCTCTTTCTGATGAGAACTGCAACAGCCACTTAACACCTTCCACCCATTCCCCATCTGTTCCTTTTTATTTCATTTTATCTTATTTTTGGTCTGCAGGTACAGCTAAATGTATTTGGGGGAGGACTTTAGGGTCTGGTATAAACATTTTATACAAAAGGAAAAGCAGGTTAAGGAGAAAAACAAACAAACCCGCAGTTTTCACCGATGGGAAAAGGCTCTGGGTGCCTTCACGTTACTGAAAGCTGACAGTGGTGATGCTGCAGCTTCACCTGTGGGTGCTCGTACATCACATCTGGAGGGCACTTGCCAGGTTGCAGCACAGTTCAGACACCTGAGGTGCTACTGGGAGGGAGGAACAGAGTAAGGACAAAACAAGGGTGATCCAGAAGCCCCTGAAGTGTCACTCTGCTGGGGCAAAGGGATCCTGCAGTGCAGGGCGAGATCTGGTGCTTATGAATCACAATAGGAATAAGCAGGAGTGGGATGGGTTGCAGCTGCTTCCCTGTGACCCTGCTCAAACAACAGGGGAGCTGGCAGCAGCTGTCGAGGGTCACTAACCTTTTTTTCTCTGTAAGTAATATTATGCATAAACAGAAATTCCCTTGCCTGTCTTAGGCATGGCACTGAACAGAGCTGGATTGTTTCCTGCCTCATTATTTTTGAGGGGAGGAATGAAATGCCTCACCCTAGACAGTGCATTCCTGGGGTCTGCTGTGATCTCAGAGGACCCAGTCTGGCACAGGCCTCATCTTGCTGGAGGACAAGTGCGATGGGGGGAGTCCTGTGTCTGTCAGGATGTTCATGCTTGGTGTAGGAGCTCCTGAGCCCCGCTAGCTCCAGACGTGTTCTCAACCAGGCAGCCGGGTTCTGCAGAGGTCAGCACGCAAGGAGACTGTCCAAGGGACTGGTGCACACCATATGTGGTGAGGAAGGGGAGGTAGGTGAAGATCAACACTGCAAGTACAGCTTGCTGGTGATGAGCCTGTGTGTGGTAAGCCTGCGCTTCTCAGCTTGGGGCTGCCCACATCACTGGTTATGCTGAAATGGTTGTCCTGAAAGAAGGAGATATTGAGGAGGATGTGTTTGCTCCAGGGATAGAGGAACCACAAGTGGGCTTGCATGGGAATACTTATAACCTGACATGATTAAAACTAATGTGCAAAGGCGTGCTTAGCTCTTTTGGGGGCCCTTATATGTGGCTTTGCAAAACAGTGAGTATCACCTATCCCATCTATCCGTAATGCTCCTGAGCCGGGGTGGGAGCCTATACCCAGACCGTTCTGTCCAGAAGCAGGTGCAGCCTCTCCTCCACCAAAGGCACAGAAGCGACCTGCACCCGTGGGCTGCGTGGACTTGGCCGTGGGTTTTTATCATTCCAGTGAAAATCGCCTCCTTATGTTGTTGGAAAGCAGCAACGCGTTTGCGTGGGAGATCCGAGCATCTGCCCTGTCGGGCGGGTAGGAGTGGGTTTGTTTGCTTTGTTTTGTTTTTCCTGGAGTGGCCAAAAGCCGGTGCACGGGAGCATCCTGGAGGGGATGCGCCTTTCCCGGCCGCGGCGAGGGGGCGGAGGGTAGAGGCGGGGGTTCCTCACGGTGCCTCCCTGCATTACAAAGGCAGAGCCGTCCTTGGGAAGCGGCCTGTGGATTGGGGAGAGTTTGAAGTTGATGAGGTGCGAGCTGCCCTGCTTTGATCACTAAGCTCCTGGGGAGATCGGTTACACTTTCTGGCTAGACAGACGGCGCCAAGTTCAAGCTGAGAGAGTCCTCGGCCCTGCTAACCGCCCTCGGCGGCTGACAGGAGTCCCCTAGAGCCAGGGCTCAGCCTCCGGGCCAGGACTCCTCGTGAGTAGCCCCTGCGGCGGCGCCCGTTAACGGGGTCGCTTTGGGGCACCCCGCGCCCCACAGCGGGACGGGGCGCTGGCAAAGCCCCGCTGACATCGGCACCGCTGGCACCTTTAAACGCCCGGTCCGGGGGCTGCCCGTATCTTGCCCTCGGGATGGGGGGGGGATCAGGTTTGCACTTCAAGAGGGTTCCCCCCGCGTCCCGGCAGACACAGTGGAGCCAGCGGTCGCAGACATTTGTCAGACCGGTGAGCTCCCCTGCTCGCCGTCGGCTGCTCCGTGCTTTGATGTGGCCTCGCACTTGCAGACGAGCCCGCCTGGGCCTGCAGCGCCCCTGTAAGAGCGGGCCGGGCGACACCAGCCCCTCTCGAGCAGCCATGAGCCGGGTCGGTTCCCCTCCGGCAGAGCCGGAGCCGCGCGGGCTTCAGCCCCACATGTGCCCCGCGCCCCCCGCCCAGCCCCGGCGGGGGGCAGCGCCGGGCGCGCACGGCGCCCTGCA
>JAYECN010924013.1:12319-38964 GCA_035222435.1 Microcambeva ribeirae | reverse complement strand
TTGGAAGATCTCCAGAGAAGGAGACTCCACAGCCTCTCTGGGCAGCCTGTGCCAGGGCTCTGGCACCCTCACTGTCACTGTGCTGTTGAGCAAACAGTGTCAATCATCAATAGCTTCTGATATCCCATGACACTTGAAACTTTGCAAGAGAACCTGAGAGAATTTTTTTTTCTTTTGTAAAGAAAGAAATAAGACTTGAAAAATCAAAAAGATGCTTTGTACTAAGCAAAAAGGTTAGCTTTTGGTCAAAGAAAATTGGCATTTAGAAATTAAAAAAGATGAAGAATGAAGTGAGTCTAAAAGCGAATGAACAATGGAGAATGCTTTAAGAAAGTTTCACACTCAGAATGTTTTAAATTACCAGCATGATGTGTTTCACCAAGAGGCTCAAGTTTTCGAAGTCTATTAACTTTGGGAGTTCCCCAGCCAACTGAAGAAAAACAAAGACAGTCAAAACGTGTCACTAATACGCTTGGTTCTGAGGAAATGCACGGAAGCTAGTTCTCTTTAGAGAAATGAAAGGCACTTTAGAAATCCTTTTGAGAAATAAAATAATTTAGGAATACATAAGTATGTAATGTATTACATATCTGCTGTATACCGATGAAATAATTTTAAAATAAACCACTCTCTGTTTAAAAATACTAATATTTTCAATCATTGTTTTTCATCAGTGAGTAGTCAAGTTGCTAATCCTTTTTTTTTCCTCCCCCCTCAAAATTAAGAAAATCTCCTATGGAATGGATCAAATCAATACTGCTGAAAGTTTGCACCATAAATTGAGAAATTACATGATTCTCACAGAGGGGAAGTTTTAGTAGAACATTTCTGCATGAAGACTATTTCAGTTTAACTACGCACAAATTAGTATTTTAAAGGCTTAATTATCACATACTGAGATATCTATTGTAATATGTAGCATACTTACCTGGTGGAAGAGGTGGTGGCGGTGTAGGGTTTTTAGGAACAGCATCCTCTGCATTAACAGGTTCTACCCTGTGGCCCCTTTTTAATTTTGTTTTTTTCTTCTTCCTACTGTTATCTGTATAAGGCAGAAGTAAAGCATTACATATCCTGTAGCTATCTTTACAAAATATATTATTCTTTGATCAATACGGTAATCAGAGTGAAATACATCAGCATTTTCAGACCATACTTGCACATTACAACAAGCCTGTCAAAATGTAAAATTTACACAACACATTTTGCTTTAACAAACAAAACGTAAGCATAAAATATATGCAACTCTACCTTTTAATAAAGAAATTCAACTTGACTTTGTATTGATGGAATCTGGACACTTATTTGACTAAAATAAAAATGGACCTAGTTTTAGGTATAATTAGAAAAACACCAACCAAAACACACTGGTATGAACTAGATTTTTCATTAAAATAGCCTGATGATGCATATGTTTGCAATAGATTAAGCTGGCGTGTGGCACCCTGAAAATTAATGCAAACACAAGAAAAATGTCTTAAAAGCAAAACTAAATGAAATATAGTAAGGAAGTGGCTATTGCACTAAGTTTTGCACTTTTACCTGAATCAAGGCATTCTGATGCTTGCTGCTCACTCTCTGTTTCGTTCTGTAATTGCTGTGTAGATTTGCAGGTATCTAGTCTATTATCGTTTGGTTTTTGGCTACTGCTACTGGAAGGATCCATTTGTTCCTGCCCTGTTTGAGATTTCAAGACAATGGCAGCCTTTTCAGTCTCCAACCTTTGCCGCTTCTTTTCCTTTTCAATTTGTTTTTCATTCTAACAAAAAGTGTAAGAAATTTTTTTTTTTTTTACAACTTTTTAAGCAGCTAATAAGACAGGAAGGTTATCTTAAAGTTAAAATTCCTATAAACATTTTTTATATCCCAGATGCAGTATAGAAAAGATTTTCAAATAGAGTAAATTATCAAAATAAATAATATGAATAAATGATCAAAAAGTTAACACTTCCAATATGCTCTTTAGAAAAAAAAAAAAAAAGGCAAAAAAAGACATCTTTAGTTTTACAAATGATTGACATGTACAGAGGTCTGCAGCCTGATATTTTTGTCACGTGAGAAAAAGTTTTTAGCTATATAAATGACATGAACAGCCTTAGCAAAAGAGAATCAGAAAGCTGATTTTTTCTTTTTCTTTTGTTTTTGTATTGATTAAAACAATGTACACATACATAGAGCTTTTAGGTATCTGGAAAGTAATAGCATAATTTGCTAAAATATCAGTTGTGTAATACAGACTTGATACAGGTCCTATATCACAAAATCAATAGCCTTGAAATACTCACAGCTGTATCATCTCTTTATACTCTTTATGGTACTATGAAATCTGTTATTATGTGTGCAGCTGACTTGATGAGATAGTTGGGTATGGGATTTTTTTGTCCTGGAGAGAAGCAAGTGTTTGAATTACTTACCAGGAGAGTCTGTGAGAATTTACAAATATTCCTTGAAATTATGCTATCTTAAATCAACTGAATGAAAAATATGTTACAGGAAATAGAAAGCCATGGACTACCTGAACTCAACCATACAGCTTGAGGAAACATTTTGAGGAAACAAAAAGGGTTGAAGCAACCTTCTTTGACCTTGCTTCAACCCTTTTTGTTTCAGTTCAGCAGAAAACAGGCTGTGTTCAGAAAAGGAGCTGAAGTTGGCAGACAGCCTTTATATATAGGCTCGCCACATCAGTAGACTTTACAAGAAACTAAAAGACCTCAAATATTTTCAGTCCTGCATATCCAATAATTTAATCAGGAAATGTTTTCAGTCATCTGCTTACAACATGTTGCTTTTACTGTGTCTACAAAACTTTCTTGCCCTGAATCAATAGCAAGAGGTTTTCTTAACGTCAAAACATTGATTCAGTGCACACAAAACCAGGCTGCCAAGATAAAAATTAGTGATGGTCTTTCAGGCTTATAATAATTCTTTTAAATGAACTATTTTTCTCATTACCTCTTAGACATTTGTTAACAGTAGATCTAAAATGATCCAGATTTCCACATATTCTCATACCTCGGAGATTACAGTAGCTATAGGCTGGAAAGGGTTTTCACAGTTCCCAGGCCCAAAGTCTTCCTCATCAGCTGCATTTCTTCCTTCTTCTTTTTCCCTTTGTTGTTATTAGGGTTTTGTTTGTTGGTTTAGGGTTGTTTTTTGGCGGAAAGGGAGGAAAAGAACCAACGCATTAGGAAGAGGAAGAACCATATGTACATTTTACATAATAGAGAACACTTACTAGGGCACCTAATTCTTCCCCCAGTTCATGCCAACTGATTTTTACTCTATGCTTCCATAATTTGAAAAATACAAAGAGAGCTATGAAAACATAATATCAATAAAGCACAAATATATTTTAAGGCAGAGGTAGAGGCACATGCTTGTATATGCCAGGATATTCAATCAGCACTTCAAAAAGTGGAAGCGCTTTCTGAAGACAGGATGTATGACAAAGTACTTATATAACTGGAGGGGTTTGTTGCACTGTAGTATATGGAAATATTCATGCCAGTTCCATCAGTTTGGTTACAACAGTTGTTTTAAGGTATTCAACAATACAAAATCTACCTGGTGTAAAACAAGATTATCTAAAATTTATTCTTCCATTTTTAATAAGCCATTCTTTTTTTCCTAATGCTAGAATCTCCTTAATATACTGAAGAGACATTAGTGACACACTGTTCAGTTTATGGAATAACAGTCAATGAATCCTATTTGTTGCTACTTGACTCAGCAGCATTCAGAAAGACAGGTACAACTCTGCGTACTTTAGTTGCAACAGCCCTTATTTTGTATATACTATAACTTTAGGCAGGCAATTGTATTAAATGACTACACATCTAGTTAGTTTTCCTCAAAGACACAAGAAACTTAGCAAAACCAATAAACTTTTAATCCAGTTCCTCCACTGAACAAAACCAATGAAGAAACACTGGGCAGTTACAGAATGTATGCAAATGTCAGCATCACTGGGCAATCCCTTTGAGAGATTTTTCACAGTCACTCTTCCTCTCTGCACCTCCCAACAAGCAAAAATCCAACACAATTTATCAAAACTGATCTGTGAGGAGACATCTAGCAGACTAACAACATGCACATTTTTATATTGGCATTGTGAAATAGATATGAAGACCGCGACAAACTCCTTCCACATAAACTGTGCTTATCTCAGTTATGCTGCTGGAGTCTTTCTCTTGCTGAAAAAAAACAACTCAGCCAAAGTACAAGCCAAGAGACTCCACAGAATGGTTTGTGCTACAGTAACGGGACAGATAGTGGGAGTGCTAAGAAAACTTTGTAATAGCGATCTGCCATAAGGATCCACAGCAATTTTTAATACACAGCATGGATGGGATTCAGGGATTCACAGGAATTTGAAGGAAAGAACTAAATCATTTGTCTTGCTTCCCCCTGCATCGTCTTATGTCCCTGTGTGCATCCTCTGCTGAGTACCCTGAGGCTGTTTATGCCCCCTGTTGAATAAAGCTTTCCATCTAGTCTCTGATATTTACATTTCAGTTACAAAGTCATGTCCTTACTTTTAATATGGGGTTTCTCAGCTTGCTTTAAATCCTTGATAACTTGGTTTCCATAGCCCACATGGTCAGGAATGAATCAAGTATCTTACGGTGATAGAGGAGAGGGAAGCAGGAGAAATTACAAAAAGAATACCTTTCTTCTCGTATTTTTCTCACTCTTTCAGCTCGTTCTTGTTTCTTTTGTTCTTCAAAGGCTTTTTGTTCCCTAGTGTCTCTTTGGATGCGCTCGTGTAAGGCATCAAAATCTTTTGCTATGATATGTAGGAGCCAATATAAACCTTTTTTTATTGATTTATCAATTTTTTTCCCACAACCCATGACAGCTGAGCAAGGTTCCTGTAAATATAATGAGGAGAAAAGGAAGAAAATTAGTTGTAGTTTAGACCAAGTTACTTGGCCAAAAACAAAAACTCAGCCAAATTACTTACATGCTTACAAAACACCAAGAAGTACAAAAAATCAATGGGTATGTTGGTATTCTGTAAATTTAAGATTTTTTTTTTCTAAGAAACAAATCACTTTAGTTCTATCAATTGCGTTATTTCCAGTTTCATTCAAAAAATGAGAAAACTGCACATAAAAATGTTTACATCTCTTCCTAGAAACATGCATATACCACACCTGTTATACATTCATCTGGTATATGCATTTATATACACACATACACACATGTTTCTATACATATCTATCTGTATCTGTTGTCTATCTATATAGATAAATCAATTTTCAACCTCAAGCATATATGTTCTGTCTTGCTGCTGCTTTACAGTAGCCCAAGTTACATTTTTATATTTCAACTTTAAAAAAAAAAAAAGAGAGGAAATCAGTTTAGCTTCAGTTCATGAAAGAAATTATCAGGTTATTCATAAACACCTAGTAGATGTGTAAAATCCAGCATAGATTTGTTAGAATAAAACTGTCAAACCATTTATTTATTTATTTAAGATCAGGACAAGCATTGGATAGCGGTAAAGCAATACATTATACATCTGGATTTGAGTAAAAATTGTGTCATAATATCTTCATCAGCAAACAAGAGAAACATGATCTGAGTAATTCTCTTGCAATGCTGCTGCAAAAAAACATTGCTAGATTATAATTCGGGATACTTCACCTACACTGGATGCAACACAAATGAAGATATAAACACAAATGAGCGTAAGGAATTAATAGTGAAAAAGCTTGACAAGCTTGATTAGAAAATGCATCCAATAAGTAAAGATTCAAGCATTTGGAGTGGTTCTTTTCTAGAGAAGATAAAACTTAAGGAAATATGATATACGCGATCAAATACAAAAGGGCTAACTGCAAATAGGAAAAGAATGATTTGTTCTTCATATTCATGGTCAAGACGCCAATGGGAATAAACTGAAACAAAAGAGTTACACATAACAGAAGTTAGGAAGGAGGAAGAGTATTTCACACCGATTATGTGATTATGTTCAGGATTTGTTTTCAAGGTTGAGGAAAAAAAAAGACTAAATCTGCCATGACACCACTAAAAATTCTCTTCATCATCTCTGTATTTACAGGCATTTAAATAGCAGCACAGTCAGATACGGTTTGTACAATTTACAGCTGACAAAGAATGATGATATATTGTGTCCCCCAGAGAGCCAAAGAGGCGTTGTATTTTAATACAACCTGAGTTTCTCTAAATTAAGGTTCAAATATGAATGTTGCTTACCATAGTACTATACTGTATTCTCCAGCAGAACCTAGTCAGGGAGAAGATGTACAGACAATAATATTTTGTCTCTATGAGAAGACTAAGATGAAACAATAGAGTGGACATTGGGGCATTTTTTTTTTTCAGGCTTGTACAAAGGTTACTGTTGCTTTAGTTCACTTATTAAAATATACTCAAGCAAAGAAAAGGAAAAGAGAGAGGTCATTCTCACAGTGACTGTGTGACAGGGAGACAAACGACTCTGCTTTTATATTTTGCAGGGGAATTTAAAGATCTAGAAGAAAACTGATTAAAAGAAAAAAAAAAGTTTTTGGATGCCTGTCTAGTTTTATTTGAGCCTTCTTGTTTCATAAATCCCTACTTAAATTCACCCCATCAGTCATCACAGTGAAATATCCTGGGACTGGGTTTACCTTTACTGAGCCTAGCAAAGCTGCCGCCCATTTTAGCAGGTAAGACTCTCAGTTGCTCTCAGCTTAAATTACTTGCAGAGCATACCATCTAGCTTCTCTGTTGGTTATACCGTGATAAAAAAGAAAATATTTTATTGAAGTATACCATAGATTTAGTAATATTCTAATATTCTGAAAAATATTCTGCAATCCTTGAGGCTTTTTATTTTGATTTGTTAGGAATGTTTTGTTAGAAAATATTTTTGCAATAAAAATGTAGGGTGTAGAAACCCTACAACTGTATCTTTTATCAATGAACAGAAAAAACTTATATAGGAATGAGTTTACCCAAAATCTTGCTTTAGATTTTTAATTCTAGCCTGCTGTTCATTGTCATGGTTGTCATGGTTGATATTGGTGCACGATACAAAGCCCCCTTTGTACCTTAAAGGGCTGTGACATAATGGTGAAGCTGTGACTCTGCTATGGCCCAACTTCCTAGAAAAAATAACAGAACTTTGTACTAGTTTATGAATTTGTAGTTCTCACTAGTTAAAGACCCCCAAAACCCAAATACCTGATAGAACCATTCCCTAAAACTGCCCTCCCATGTCATTAATACTTTCAATATAACTCAGATTATTTTTTAAAGTGTTTCTTATCACAATTTTAAAAGATTATAAAAGTAAACCCCATGACTACTTGGATAACAGACTAGATGATTAAAACAAAAAGTCTTAAAAAGACTTCAAGGACTGTTGATCTGAGTAAATTATCTGTGATACAGATCCATTTTAGGTAGCCTTCATACATCTTTCAGTTGATGGTTTCATTGGCAGGGCAGTTGTAAGTTGTAACATGACCATGAATATTAAATCTGAAATGTAGTTATTCTAGGATAGATATTAATTAGCTGTAATAGTGTTCTTTTGTGACTACTGTGTGGGGAATTAGATGCACTAAGAATTAGATTAAGTTCTTACTGTTTGACAGATGGTAGATTAAATGATGGTTTTAGCTGTTAACAGAAATAAGACCGACATCAGATATGAACAGAGTCCTACTTGAGTTCTTCCTAAAAAAACACAATACTAAACCTGCTGTCTAACTATAGCTATAAATCACATCAGAAATTATCTATTTTACAGAGTTTCAGAGTAGCCAGCAAAGACACTTTGAGCACCGACATAATGCAGAGTCATACCGATTTCTTGAACATATCCAGAAACAGGATGTCAAGGTCAATACTAGGATTGTTTGCCACACAGACGTATGTGCTGTATCTTTGCCAGGACTGTAAGGCTCCAGTTTCAGTTGTACGCTATTTGGCACAATCACTTACCTCCTTGCAAATACTATACATATATTTGAAAATGTACGTACAATTTGACATAGACACTTGTGTTCATTGACAAGCTTTTCCAGAGATAAGGACTCAATTACATCTGCTTCTGACAGAGCTCCTTCTCTGTCTTGCTTATTTGCCAGCCTAAAGATTAAAAGAAAAGAAATATTTAGCGTCCTGATCCAGGAAGGTTAGAGAGAGATTAGATCCCCCGAACCATGTTTTTGACAAAAGTAGGAGATCAAAGAGGAAAAGAAAGCAAAGAGAAAAGACATTGTTTCAGATTTAGTTCTTCATTATTCTTTCTACTTAATAAAAAATGTGGTTGTCCATACACCACTTTCAACAGAGATACTAACAATAAATAATTACTATGAACCCATAGGCAGAACAATTATATTTTAGAGTGAAGAAGATGGAGGTAAAAGATCAAACTGCTTTACATCTAAGTCCATGCAGAACCATCTGTTCAATCTATGGATCGAAATTCAGAACTTCATGACCTCCCCAACCATGCACTTTCATCTACATTATAATGCTGCTTCATGATCATCTTAGGTCTCTCTGCTATCCATAATTTCTCTCTGACTCTATGCAATTTGGTATGTGTTGATTTGAACCTGTTCTTTTTAAGGAAAACACAGACCTCTGAGGCATGAACTTTCACAGATGGCTCTAAAAGACATACTTGATTATTAAATGGAAAGAGCAAAGAAAGCCTATGAAACACAAAATAAGCATTTTGCAAGATGAAGAGTCATCACTGTCTTATTTCTTAGAAATATGTTAGCAAAAAAGAATCCAGCAAAAAAAAAATCTCCTTAATTTTGGGGGCATATCATTCTTGATCATACATGTATTTCATATTCTCCATAACTGTATCTAAGACCAATGTCTGTAATATGTGTCTTATAAAAAGTACAAAGCCCATCTGGAATACCAGCCACAGAATGTTATTTATTCTTACCCACTTTAATGTAGGCACGGTTTTGGAAGAGAGTATGTTATACTCCTTTCAACCCTGTTCTCAAAGCTGCTAGGTACATAGAGAGGGCTCCCCAGAGTTATATAGCATCCCAAAGCTTAAGTTCTGCACCTCAGCAAGCTCCTAGAGATACCATGCTGTAATGATACAAATTAAAGTTATTTCCTTTTTTTCAAAACTAATTCTTGAATCTCTGTTTCACTGAAAACTCCTTTGTATCATTTTAGAATGAAAAATGTTTCCAATCTAAAGCC
This sequence comes from Microcambeva ribeirae, assembly GCA_035222435.1. NCBI lineage: Eukaryota > Metazoa > Chordata > Actinopteri > Siluriformes > Trichomycteridae > Microcambeva > Microcambeva ribeirae. The sequence goes on along the minus strand of JAYECN010924013.1, from coordinate 29,760 downwards.
CTAAAAGGCATGAAATAAACTGTATGTAAGAAAGAGCAAAAAATGACTGCTAGAAACTGTGTGGAACCACCTCTCAAAAAAGGCAAAATCTTGTCACTAATTGGGATGTCCCTCAGCTATTTAAGAAATTATGTTCATGAAACTTGAGACCTCAATTCCTCTATTCAGTTGGATTTAAATTGGTTACCACTCAAGAAAGCAAGATGGATTACAGGCAGCACGATTATGTAAGACATACTTCTTTAAACTAAAATCTTCTTAAGCATTCCCCAGCAACACGCCTTTATTCTTCCAGTAATTTAATTCTATAGTTGTAGGTTTCAGACACAGCAAAAAAAGGATAAAATTGTCAAAACTGAGATAAAAGACCACATCAAGCAATTCGTACAAAATGACAGAAAAAATCTACTAGGTAAGTATAACGTTAAGTGTTTTGGAATGTAAATTTGTGGTCATGTTGGTCTGATTTTTAGGAGGAACTGAGAAGCAAATTTTAGTAGCAAATACAGTATTTTAGATAGAGACAAATGCATAGGAAATCTTTTATGTTCTTTGAAGATCTGAGAGTTCTGTAAGAAATAAACAGACCTTCATGGAAGAGGTCAAGTCAACAAACTTTTGTTTTCATCTTTAGCAAAAACAGCTGGCGACAACAGGATACACAGTCTTTTTGCTCCCATTAGCTATTTTTTATTAACAGCTAGCTATTTTTAGACCTTCGTCCATAACAACATTACTGCACTGCAAATCTCTTCAAACTGTGCAAAGCTATTAAGTAATATTTCACCAGCATTATTCTGCTCCTGTTTAAACCTACTATTTTTCTTTGTGAAACCTAGTACTGTTTTCTTTGTACCGGTACTGTTTGATTTTGGAATATAAGCATAAAATACAATGTGATTTCGCACTTTCCATATAGTCAAAATTCAAACAAAACGTAAAATCTGCAAAAAAAATGTACAATGTAGCATTAGAGATTCTGAAAAATGCACTCACCTCTCTCTAATAAAGAAATTTCACCAAAGTAATGTTCTTAAATTCTAGCAATCCCTGTGCTGCAAGAGAACTCCAATTTACATTTCTGGATAAAATCACAAATGTTTGGTTTCCATCAATGCATAGGTAGATGGCTTTGGCTGTAGTACAAGGACACTAGTTCTTAATTACTTTAACTACTACGAGAGCTTTTAATCTCACACAGAGGTGAAAAGCAAACACCGTGTTGCATTTACAGCTCATAAAACTCCAGCTCATCACTATTTATATTAGGAGGTAAAAGATCACCACCCCTGCTTTGGTAGTCCATTCCCATTTCTCGTGGGAGTCATTCTACAGTACCTTCCATGGAATTTTTCTGTTTTTCTCTTTTGCGCGCCTGTTTGTTTTGTGCTCCTCAGAGCGCAACGAGGCCCTGGCGCTTGGCGCTTGCCGGGGAGGCAGTGCCACCCGTGCAGCTTGCAGGGCCTCTCTGCAAAGGGCCGGAGGCTGCCCGCGCGGCGGCCCGGCTGGAGCGCCGCCTCCGAGCACGCCTGGCCTCCAAACAGGCAGAACCAGATTCCCCGAGCGGGCAGCGATCAATTTGCCTGTCTAGCGCAGTTGCATAAGGCAGCAGCTTCTCTCTCCGTCTCCCGTGCAGCACCACAGCTCTCCAAGAGAAAGCCCTGGACAACCATTTAAGAACCGGTGGCAGGAGGCATGAAGAAAACGTTTAATGGAAGGCCACTCCAAACACACTGCTTAGGCAAGTACTCCAAACAGCATTCCTCAGACTGCGCTCGAGCTCACCCTTAGGAGCTGCCTGGAAGAGGATGAAGGAGAGGCTGCCACCAGCACAACAAGGTAAAGAGGTCCCTTTTACTCAATGCTTACGAAGTTGCCAGTTTGAGGGGAAAGAAAAAAAAAAAAAGTAGTAGTAGTTTCATTTAGATTGTAAATGCACCTAAGCATCAGAACATACAAATAATGGATATGTATCCCTCAAAGAATTTGATATTTCTCTGGGTGAATGCGGTATCACAGCTCTATTGCTCATGCACACGAATGCTAATTTCCAGGTCAGGTTTTATGCATAAAACTTCCTTAGGGAGTATGTCAGAGTTATCTTAAAGGATAGAGCTTGATTTTAATTTTCCTAGTCAGTAGAATTTTACACACAACAATTTTTTGTGTTTAAAAACTGTAGGAGCTATATAATCAAAACATACTTGAAAGCACAAGAGTGTCTGTTGGTTTATCACATTAAGTTACCAAGTGAAAAGCTTCATCTATAAGCTCATGCTTGGCTTATTTCAATTTTGCAGAAAATGTATTGTAAGTAGGCACCAATTGCCTTTTTTTTTTTTTTTTTTAAAAAAAAAATCAAGTAGGATTTTTTTCTAAACAACTAGAGAGCTTTTAAACTTTACTTGAAGTCGCATGGGAAACAATGTGGAAAGGGAGTGTATGTGTGCATTGGCACAGCTAACACAGTTCAATAACACTATTTCTCTGAAAAGCCAGAAGACATGTCAGTGAAAAACAAAGCCTGACTGCCAGCTATGTGTGTTCCTCAATGTGTTTCTAAAATCTTAAGTTACTGATCAGAAAGAAAATAAATTATTATAGTTTACGATCCAAAAGATTCTGTGAAAAAGAAATCCAACATGAAAAGGACACAACTGTATCTCAGCTTTCATCAAAAATCCAAATAGTGAAAGAATTGTGATTTCCTTATTCATTTTTTTCCTGCTCTGAGGTTTTTTTGTTTTTAATACATACACTATTTTTGGCTGTCCAACTTCTGGATTTCTCTTCATTTGTATGAGACTCTCATACAGTAACATAACACTGAAGAGTATATATTGTCGGGGCACACTCTAAAGGGGAAATCAGTGAAAAATAAACCAGAGATGCTTCTTTTTGGGTTAAGTTTAATCACAGTCAGCTGCCTCGAACCCCAAATTTGCAGCCAATCCTGACCTGACAAGATTTAAAAGAACAAAACAACTTTTTATTTGTTCTTTAATTATTCGCTCCAGGTAAAGTCTCTTAGTTGCCCATGTTTTAGTGCCTGTTGCCTATCAAAATTAATGGGCAGTAAACTCTGTCATCAAAACACTACAGTATCAGAACTGTCAATGTGAGTACAAGCAACCTACCAAAAATGTATTTTTATGTGAATGATTTAGCCAAGATGAAGAATATTAAGCTTTAAGGCTACCCTTTGAGAAGGCATATTTGGGCTCCCAAATTTAATCATAACTCGTGGGGAAAACAGATGAGAACCTTGAACTTAACTGCAATCTACACAAGGGAAAGACCAATGTCTTCTCTTTTTATACATGGTTTACATGTTTTTTTATCTGATATGCTGTTGTACTGCATTTTAACTCTTATTTTTTTGTAGAACAATGCTGCAGACAGCAATCAGTAAATTGCTATTAGAGAGATGGGGTCTGAGCAGGTAAAGCAGGAAATGCTTTGTTGGTTTCTGTATGTTTTGTTTATGTTAACATCCATGAAACTCAAATTCCTGGTCAGCAAACAGAAAGAAAGGTGTGGACTTATCAGATACGTTTGCCTGTTCCTAAAGATTTCATGTTCTTCCCTCTCCAGTTAATGATTGTACTTTAGTATGTCAAGGAGATTACAGAAAACAAAATTCTTCGTATTTCTGACACCAACAAGCACATTCAAGAACTACAAAACACTTTCAAATCTCCCGTAGAGATCTTTAGGCATTCTAAGATTCAGCTCTCACCCCTCGCTCTCTTTTTGCGGATTACATTTTAACAGTTTTTAACCTATACTGAAACAATCAAATCCTCTAACCAGGAATTCAAGCTAACTACTTTAGCACTCTACAACAGTACAATAGTCTCATCAGCCACTTCTAATAACTGGCAAGAGCCTTTTTCTCAAAGACACAGGTTTATTTTGTTTTGCTTTTCATGCCTTTGATTCTTAAGCAAAACAAGCTTTTGACAATGAGGATGAGCTCTAATAAAAAACAGGTGACATGAGGTCCTCCAAGATGATCGGCTTGCTAACATCAATCAAGAGTTTGTGTACATGTAGTTGCAGGGAGATGGGAGAGACACTTCTCCAATTCAACCCTATCCCTAACCGGTTCCTCCGGTTTACAGTTAAATATAGAAAATACTTATATATAGGATTTGAAACTCACCCTGTTTAAGTATCTGCAGGCAACCCTAGAGCAACTCCTTTCTCATACAACCTTTTGAAGCAGTCATAAGAATGACAACCAGTATAATTTGTTTCACCTAGGGTAAATGGCCTCCTTGCCACCTCAGGTCTGAATCATATTCTTATGTACCCAAAGTGTAATTCCTCTGACATACTCTGCTATCAGTTGAATCATGCTTATTGGCTTTGTCCCTGGTCCCTAATCTCATAACACAGATACTACATTTGACTTCCAGATGTAGAACTTCCAAAGTCAAGAAACAAATGGTATTGCCACATATTTTTGCACCAGATTTTTTAACAACTGGAAATGTTATTCTTATCCTGTACTTCACCTTGAAGATCTGTTAACACCTAGACAAACAGCAGAGCTTTTAGTCAAGTTGCTTATAAGATTTTTTTTTTTTTTTTTCCCCCTCCTAAAAAGCTACCAGGAAATTCTTACACTGCAGCTGATTTTTAAGGCTGCAGTACTCAGCTGCATGGTCTGACAGAGAAGAAATGGGAAAGAAAACTAGCTGGACGTTTAGCACAGTAAAAATTTTGAGTCTGCAGTTTTACTGTTGGGAAAACAATCATGAAAGAGATAAAGCATCATAACTTTAGAGAAGTTGCTAAATAGCAATTCAAACTACATGTCCTGCAAAACAGACAGGATTTCACCTATCCTTCATGTTGTCCTGCAGCCCCTTCTCTGGCTCCTAATTCATTTTCAAATTCTGATTTAAAATACAGCCATATCTGGACCTTCACTGTGTTACTTGACAAAGGAGATAATGACTTTTCCTTGGGGATTTCTGTGACCTATGGGAGACCATCATCTTTCTACCTGCTGATCAAGCATAGGTGCTGATTTCCATTGTTGTTATTCCTGCCTGAAGTAAACAAAACAAATGCAGGCATCTACTCTTTTTTAGGTCTGAGGCATCTCTTAAAGAGCACCACTGACGACATTAAAGATTTAATACAGATTTAAAGTTTAATACAGGAAAAACACCATCAAAAAATAAATAAATCTTCAGTTTTGTTTTCAACCAAGAGATGCTCAAATCCCTTACCAATTACAGAGAATAATCTACAGACTGTTTCCTCCAAAGTGAGATCATTGTTTTGTTATTCAAGACTTGCAGGTGCAGTGTATGTCACTGTAACTGTGACCTAGCTTAAGTGAAGCATGCACCATTTTTTGTTGTTGTTTTGTTTTTCCCCCTCAAATAATTTGTGCTTGAAAGCACATCAGTAATCCCTTGAGCTCTTAATACCACCAGTAGAGTACCACACTGGGCCTGATTCTTCCTCCTCCTCTTCTCCGGACTGTGTTGTATTTTACTCCTTCTACTTCCTCCTCAAAAAAACAAGCCACCTTGTCTGTTCTTTGGCCGTATTTTCAATAATGACATGGCTTCTAACTGTACACAGAATAGGCACAGAGCTACATCAGTTTGGCTATATTCTCACAGTCATACTATTAGGACAACTACATTTCCACAGATTTTTTTTTTTAAATACTCATTAGCAGCTCTTGATTCAGGTTCCTAATATATCCCTAATTTAGCTTCCAGTTTAAGTAACAGCTCAGATAAACAAAGATGCACTTTTTATGACTGGAGAATGGCTAGAGCAAACATGGACAAACCTCACTGACACTGAGATTTGTATGTTTAGGAGAATTTAGAGGTGCTTTTAATCTCAACAGTCAAGAGGTTTTACAAGCTAATGTTCTTCCACCTACTGATTTGTTTTACCTTGACTGCATAATCAGTCTCCTGCTCTTAGCTGTTTAGCCCAATTTCCTCAATTATCCACAAGGGAAAAAAAAAAAAAAAAAAAAAAAAAAAAAAAAAAAAAAAAAACACACACACACACACACACAACTCGTGGGGACATGCTAGTTTGTGCTTGTCAGTGTAGAAGGACCGGCTAGGGCCCATCTTTTTTTTTTTATTATTTTTTTATTTTTTTCTCTCTCCAGTGTGGGGGACACAGAATCACATGAGTGTTTTCAGCCTACCCATCCCCTTTCTGCAGCTCTAAAGGAATAGACGTATTCTCCCTCTGTTCACAACAATCTCAAGAAAAACCTTTCATCTCAACAGAAAGGGCCACAGGATACACCTCTATGCATACACACAAACATGCACAACAGCAACGAGGGCTTGGGACAGGAACAAAGCTCTGCTGTGAAACACTCAGGAAGTCAGGACAACAACCTTAAAGGTTATCTTTGCCAGGAAGACATCCTTATTTATTTCAAACCAGCATGTCTTTCAATCGCCAATATAATTAACCACCTTTAATTGGTGAGCAAGTTCAGAGGCTGGTTTTGAAAGTCAGCCAGACAGGACATAAAACATGAAACATAAGCTGCTTACATTCCACTCTTCAGTGTGACTGATGTTTAAATAAGGACAAAAAAATCCAGTTAGCAGCAGCCTGAAGTGTTTTCTGCTTACCTCTCCACAAGTTCAATACTTGAGAAAACTGTGATATGACTCATATTTTGCACAGACTCCCATGAGGATCTCACAAATCTGTTCCTTTTTCTTTGCAAGGAATTTTGTGTATCCAGCCACTTCAAGGCCACAGCATTTAAACCATCAAAAATACTTAAGCTCTAAAGGGATACACAGACTGAATATGAAACACAGTGTAATTTTTCTCTTCCTGCAATTTATTCTCAAGCTACATTAATCTTATGAAAAATTCCTAACTGCCCTTTTGAGAAACTAATGTGTTTTGATGGATGACTGTTCATACGCCTTAAAACTTCTCAGTAATTACTTGCATTTTCTTAGATACGAGAATGTCTTGCCACTTCTCATAAGCATTAATGGCTCCCTTATAACTTGCTTTTTAATCATCAGCCTGCCAAGCCATGTGAAATTCACATGGGTCAACAGATGTGTTAGGCTGTACCAAGACAGATTTTCAGGTCAAGTCTTTGAAGCCTTGTTTAGCACCCCTGCTTCCTTTCACATGCCCCACGCTGAACTTGCCCTGCAGCAGCCTCAGCGGTGCCAGGCAGCTCTGAAGTGCTCCAAACAAATGTTACCTTAAAGGCTTCGCAGGTCTTCTGCCACAGCGTGATTTATAGCGAGTTAAGCCATGCAGAGGGCTTACTGCAATACAGTAAATAAATCCTGCATTTTTCCCACCCCGAACTAGTGTTTCCCAATAAATTATTTCCATGCATGCCTGATCATATACTGTAGTGTGTTACTGTAACTTCTAATAGCTCTCAGTTTTTTTGGCTTTTCTTGCAGCAGATCACTAATCATCAAAGACTAAATTCAAATATTAAGGTGATGGTGGGGGGCAGAAGGAAAGAACAACAACAGAATAAATAAAAAAGTTAAGGAAAAAAACACACCAGCAGCCACACTAAAGTAGAATATTATTTTTGCTGATGATTCATCTTTGTGACATTTTAACTTTGCTTTCAGCTAATCCTTCTGCAGAAAACATGTTCACTCTGTTCAATTTCATGACTTGTGTTGTGCAAAAATCTATTTAGATGTTTAAATATGCATTAGGGACCAGAGAAACCACAGCAGTGTCATTTGTTAACAGGTAACAAAATCATCTACATATTGACAAATTACTGCGCTGAACCTACTGCACCATTCCAAAAGGATGCATTTTGTATGCTGTAGGGAAATAAGTGCACTTTCTTACTAAAAAGTCTTTAGAATTCAGGATTTCAAAATTTTTTTTCAGCTATAGAACTACTGCTTTATCACTTTGTCCTGAAGTCTCTAAAACCAACCAGAAAATACTACTGTGTGCTTCAACAACCAGTTCAAAGTGAGATACGCAATTAGCTGGAGGCCACTAAATAAAAACCTTAGATTCCATGACTTGATCTTTAACCACAGGAGGGGAGCGGGCAGAAGACAGGGTATCTGTGTGAAGAGTACTCTCACAACGTCCCCTGGGATATCTAAGCTGCAAAGCTAGACGGTCTAATCAGGCAGCTCACGCTGATGCCTACAGCAAAACAATATTATCCTTCACCTGTATGCAAAGAGTCCACTTTTAGGAACAGTAAGAAATTTTAAGGAAATGCAAAGAAAATGCAAGAAGCCTTCCTAAATGTTAACTGCTTAAGGAAATGGATCTTTTCTGATGGTACAGCAGAACAGGGTTTCAGAGTCAGCCATGACTCCCTTCTGAATGCAGCCATGGCATGGGGTATACTAAGCAATTCCAGAATCTGTTCTTAATTTGGTGGAAACAAGTTTATTCCACAATCATCTGCTTATGAACACTTCAATTCTCCGTTCTTGATCACTGTCCAAGAAAAACATTCACGGGATGTTTGAAGAAAGTAGATTCTCTCATATAATTAAAAATACTTAAACTTAGAAGTTTTCTAAAGCGTACCTAATGGAAACTTCCTCTTAACTAAAACAAAAGTCTGGGTACTAGATTTTGTATTCCTAAACACATGCAAACATGCATGAAAGTTTTGGCTTCTTTATAATAAAATTACCAACAGAAATATTTAATACAGAGATTATCTATCCTCAGTAACAGGTTGCTTTGTTTAATCAGGCAAAGGTAACAAGATAGCGAGCAGGATTAACAAAAATACATCAACTTCTCGAGGGTTCCCTAAATTGTCTTAAGATTTTAAAAGAGCAATCCTGGTTTACTAACAAAGCACTGAAAGACTAAACCTGTTATTTTATTTTTGCACATGCAACTTGCAGTCCTATACTTCTATCTGAGGCCCAGTGGAACACATATCTAACTTCACAACTTTCACAATCATTTTGTAATCGTAAGCTTTCAGTTATCACCTTTGGCCAAATATTTTTTTTGGCTGGCAGAATTTCTGACATCCCATCAACAGCACTATGCACCAGCCAACTGCAAACTTACCACTTACACACAATTTTAACCTAATGAGTAAATCCAAATGCTAGCCGACATCAGAGCTGTAACAGTCAATAACTCTGATTCGTACAGAATGAAGTAACCCCATTTTGCTTATGCAGCAGGAAAAATAAGTACTCATTAGCAACAGCATGGAAAAAAATTAAATGAAAGACAAGCTGTCCAGCAGGTCTGCAAAGGAGTATGTGGAGTGGACATGTTAAATGCTTTAAGCCCAAGTTCATTAACATGACTAACATCTGAAAGCTCCTGAAGCCACCTGCTAGCATTAAGGGTTTCTCCTCTATACAATGAGCTATACAATATAAACATCTTACTATCAAATGCATTTTCTTCAATACGTGAATTCTGGAAAGGTAAGCTAAATCTCAAAGCTCAGGATGTGGCACAATGAACGGAAGAGCTTTAAACCCCCAAAGCAAGCCTTCCAAAATTCTTGTTCCTTATATATAAGCCTTTTTAATTTAAGATTAAAGCTGAATTCAAAAATGTTCACATTTATGACTTTTTTTTTTTCAGGGTCACTTGGTCTGCGTTTCATTGGTCTGCATAACTGGGTGAAGATCCCCTTCCACGGATATTGCTAGGTTTAAGGCAGACAGGCATTCAACAGCTACTACAACTGAACAGAACTACAACAGGAACTATTTTTTTTTTTCATAAACGTGGATATATATATATATATATATATTCATAAAACAGCTCCTACAATTTGCCAATTCCCAGAGCTTTCTAAAAAATACTATATGAAAGATGTCTTCTGATGAAATTAAGAATCAACACACAAGGCTGGACTGAATGCTATACCCCTTGTCATTTGAAAGGTATGTTCCTCATATCTTGTATAAAATCCATTTCCAGTAGAAAATTCAATATCACTTTAATAGGTACACCATTAAAAAATTCTCAGAGGTTTTAAATATCCCCATTACAGCTCAGAGAACAGCTAAGGGAGAAAACAGAACTAGCAGAAGAGCACATGATGGTACTCGAGAAAAGATTTAGAAATAGCTTCAAGACCCAACACTAAGAATACTATATCCACCTCTAAAAATAAACAGATATTAACAAAATACATGTTTTGACACTAAATTATTACAGTTCTGTTGTTCCTTTTTGATCTAGAATTGTTTCTGTTACCATCATTTTAACTCTCCAGGAAAGGGAAAACATGAAAAAAATGCAGGCAGACTTTTAAGTGTAGTTGAACTAAAAGCCTAAAATAGCTTATCTGAACCAAAATTCTGATGTTTAAGACGGTTTGTCTCAAGACCTCAGAAGCTGAAGTGCTGTTTCCCACTGAGAATGCAGAAATGGAGCAGCAGATTCACTTCTATTTTTGTAAGACTTATACTGGATTATTTTCCTTTCATCAAGTAAGGGATTGCAGTAAAATTGGAATTTGAGTCACTTCTTTTGCTCCCCAAAACAAACATAATCTCCACATGCCCTATTCCCAGCTTTTCTAAATTCCATATCCTATGCTACAAATTTGCCACAGTGCTACAGAAACTACGGAGTGGAGTGCTCTGACTTCACCTACAGCTTTCTTTTCTTCTCAATCCCTCTAGCTCACTGCTACTTTTACCTCACAGTTGTCCTTAGGACTCTCTATATTCTCCAGAACTACTTTTCATGTATATAGATAACTGCTAACATGAATTGTTGTTGCACTTTGATTACAGTGAAATAAGAAAAAAAAAAAGATATTGGAGTTAATTCTGTGTTGCAAGAGAAGAAAAAAATATATATATGTATACATACATCCTGAACACAAGAGTCATGAGAGACCGCCTTCAAGAGCTTAAACTGAGAGCTAAGGAACTGCAGGTAGCTGGAGAAAACAGCTCTACAACTGCACAGGAAGAGCACGAAGAGCTTGAACAGCAGGCTATAATTTATGAGAAAGAGCCCATAACCGAGAGGCACTTACATGAAATCCAGAAGCTTCAGAATGAAATTAATAACTTAGTGGAGGAGGTTCATAAATTCAGTCAACAACAAAAATCCCTAATATCTTCAATGAGAAGGTTCAGTGTCCTTAAAAAGGAATCTAATATAGCAAGAGAAATAAAAATTCAAGCAGAGCATGTTAGAAAATGCTTGGATGAACTGTCACAAACAGTGAAAAAAGTTGAAAATGAACATGGGCCATCATCTGCCATAGCAAGAATTCTAGCTTCCCACCATGCTTTCCTGCTCCAGCGTTACCTAAATGCTATGCTCTCGTACAATGACGCTATAACTGCTAAGCAAGAAAAATGCAGACGATTTATTGTTCGTCAGCTGGAAGTTGCTGGTAAAGAGGTATCTGATGAAGAAGTCAATAATATGCTCCAAGAAGGAAAATGGGAGATTTTTAACGAAAATCTGCTCACTGAAGTCAAAATTACCAAGGCACAGCTCTCAGAAATTGAGCAGAGACACAGAGAGCTAGTCAGTCTGGAGAACCAGATCAAAGATTTGAAGGAACTTTTTACCCAAGTATCAATTCTGGTGGAGGAGCAAGGGGAGATGATCAACAACATTGAAATGACTATGAACAATACTCAAGAATATGTTCAAATATCAAGGGAAAAATTTGGGCTTGCAGTCAAATATCGAAAGAGAAACCCGTGCAAAGCAATATGTTGCTGGTGCTGCCCATGCTGCAGATGACAAAAAATAAAATATCTGCAATACTAATGGTTCCTCTTCAGTATGAACTGAACCACTCTCTGGATCCCTCTGTTTCTCCATTTTTCTTCCCATTTGCTCCTTCCTATTCCACATATCTCAGCAAAAAAATTGCATTTTTCCAAACAGAGCTGGAAGAATGTGACAGGATCTCTATCTCTTCCTGAATTTTATGGTTTTCACACATCCACACAAAAGAATCGTAAGATTGGGTAGCAAAGAGAGAAATTGTATGCTTTTGTTCTTTCACACTTCCATAGCCCAAGTTTTCTCCAGAAGATAAACCAAAATGTGGCAACCAACTGCCTGTGATTTTTGGAAGCATTTAGAATATTGTTAATCTAAAAAAGTTAGGGTTCACAAGACTGGTTTAATTACCTTTTATTAAAAGAAAAAAAGGTATTTTTAATTTCCTTGTGATCGAGTACTCATGTTAACTTGGTTCAAATTAAGTTTTTCTTAAAGATCTACAAAAATATCCACACATAAAGCAGATATGCTCAGTAAAAATCATGATCCTGAGGACTAAAGCAAAGATAGCACAGAACGGTTTCAAGAACCACACTGAAATCAGAACAGTGTAAGGCTATAGTAGTACTGAAGCTAGCAGTTATTTCTAAGTTGAATTTCAGATCAATAGAAGGGGAAGGAAAGGGGGAAAGGCAAGGAAAAGGAGCCAAAGGCCATCTTAACACCATGAAATAACATTAGTTTTATAGCAGCGCAGGATGCACTGTCCTCTGGAATGTGAGATGGACACCAAATTATCTATTTTAACAGTATATCTTAGGTGTTGAGGGTGTATTTTCTGAACATGCTAAAGACAGAAGACCACATCACAAAAAACTTTGGGGATGTTTGTCAGAAAACAGCTGAAAAGAGAAGTGTTAACAGGCTGACAGACTATTCAACCATATAGGCACATCCTATCAGATAAAGGAAAAACACCACTTCTTTTACCCAGTGATAGGACATATTTTTGTTGCTGTGAAGCCTGCGTAGCTAAGCACTTGTCACTGCAGTCTCCTTTCATTGAAACCTCTTACTCAAAACAGGACAGGAATTTCTGAGCTGGACAGGAGCTGGCTGCAGCTCTCAGACACTGCTTCTCTGACAAGAACCAGGTCTCCACAACCTCCACCAGGCAGCTGTAGACAGGAGTAAGTCCTCTCTTGAGCTTCCTGCTCTTGAGGCTGAGCAAACCCAGCTCTCGGTCTCCACCTTGTGCTCCAGCAGCCAAATAGCACGAGACCCTCACTGCAGGATACCAATGCCTTTCCAGTGGTGGGCAGTTCAAATCCGGACTCAGTATCAGATTCTGTTTACTTGTACTGCTATATGCATGGCCAAAAGCGGCAGTGGGGGTTTTCAGACCACCAAGTGGTTCTTGACATTCTGCTCACTGCTGGAGAAGGCCAGGATTTTCACTGAAAAACACAAGTTAGATGTGCAAAGTACTAGAGAGGAGAAGCTCCCCTTGGTACCTAACACTGATGCACAAGACATACATGACCAATAAAAGGACATGCACTTAAGCACATCCTTGAAAGCTCTAAACTTGTCATCACACTATTTCTGTGATGTAATTGACACGATTTTTTTTTTAAAAAAGGGAATAATAAAGAATATTAAGAATTTTGTTTCATTCAAGTTAAGCTGTTTTAATATGTTAAAAATAGAACTTAACGCTTATAAAGTGCTCTGTATTGCACTTCAGAGTGATCTATGGGCTTGCATAGGTAACGCAAGACTCACAGTTTTAAATACAGCAATTTAATCAAATCACTAACTGTAGCAAAATCAATGTTTTTAAGAAGAATATCAATGAAACATGCAAAAAACTTACTCTTTCCAGTTTCCAACTACCCCCAAAAAGACATGACCTTATTTCTTTACATTTAACACATATCGCATTGGCCAGTTTTGTCAGTCTCTATGCCACTTAAAACACACACATTATTTAATCTTCAAGTTCTGCATTTTAAAAAGTGGAGCATAAGTAACATCAGAAATCCTTGGGCATATGCAAGTATCTGGAGATTCTCATTTAAAGACATACAGAAAATGTAAAAATGTTGGTGGCAAAAAACATCCAACATTTTAGATTACAGACTCCAGACACTCTATATCTACAGATAAACTGAGTCTTGCTAGCTGCTACCCCTTCACATCCACAAAACTTGCAATGGAATGCAGTCCAAAAACACTAGCAAGGATTAGATCAGAGGCAAACACACAGCTCCTCATTCTTTTCTATTGGCTCCATGAGATAGTGATGGCTGCCCATCCTACAAGTTCCAGTTGCACCAGACTATCAGCAGTGTTTGCCTCTCATCTTTATTCCTACTTACTTTTTACTTCCCATGCAGTGTTCCTTTTTTTTTTAAAAAAAAATATATATATATATATATTTAAATCTAGTTTTTCAAGCTTTAGTTTCACTTATAATGATGCTGTTGCCATGCCTGCATGTCCATGTATCCTGAGTATCCTTAATCATTTTTTTTAAACTCAGATAATCTAAATCACATCTGACAGTGGGGCTGGAGTAACAAAGATAGCATGTTCCTATCATTTAATGAAAATAAACAGACATTTTACTAATCAACATCTTCACTGAATGTGTATATTAGGTGGAAAAAGAGTTGATAAAAGGTAAAGGTACCTAAAAATCTCCTTGAGAGATTTAATAGCTCTACAATTCACAGAGATATTTTTAGTTACATTTTATGCATCCTGCTGTTTTTTTCTTTTCCCACCTTCTAATGAGGTACATTCATGTGTCCCCTGATGTTGCAAACTGACGAAATGAGGGGGAAAGCTAACAGCAGCTACCCTTGGCCTCAACCTGCGTCTGGAGAGAGCTCATTTGTCCTCACAACATTGCTGAATTATCAAGATGGGAAGTGCACCACTGCTTTTTTTTACAGCAGCAGGTCTTTTTGCAGTGCAGAAATAGCAAGTGGACGTGGGGTGCTTCTGCCTTACATGATCTCACTTGTTGGCTTCTGGTCCACACCCAGCCCCTCTTGGAACTGAATAAGAAATCACTGTAACACAATTCTAAAATAAAACAGAAGTGCAACTGAGATGCAAGAGTTATTTCCAAGAAACTCCCCAAGAATGCATTCCTAACCTCCTATATGCTGTGCAAAAGCACAATCAATACCACTTTAACTGGATACAGTCAGAGAAATCAGAACAAATGACATTGCAATGCTGCAAGACAGTAAGCTGAATGGCTTTGATTTTATTGGCATGCAATTAATTTTCATATTGAAATACTTATGAAACTATTCCCATGCTGCCAGCTTTAAAAACAGGTGGATTCTTTCTACCACCTCAGCTTAAAATTACAACTGAAACTAACTGTTTTCAAAGGAGAGAGGTCTAAACATTAAACTGAGAAAGAAAGATTTACACAGTTTAGAGAACATAAATCAGATAATGGCACCACTGATGCTACTCTATTAAATAACCTCCCTCATCTGTTACATATAGCCACCTCTACGATGTAGAAACAAGCCAATAAGAAATATGAAGAAAAAAGTTGCTACAGTCAACATGCTTTTATATAGATGCACAACCATATGTATATGCACATATACAGAGACACCCCTACATCTTTTATTCCTGTGTTCATTTTTACAGCACAGGGCACGTAGCGAGCCCTTGCAAAGGGCCCTGCTGCCCATCTACGAGGAGCAGCTCCCCCAGGGTCAGCAGGAGAGCAAACCCGGGCAGAGTAGCAGGACCATTGTGTGTCCACCTGTGCTCCCCGGCAGCAGCCTTTGCACAGGCACCCTGAGATGGGAGGCAAATGCATTTTGGGGCTAGCCCTTCCTCTTGACCTCACAGGCACTTTTAAATAGACCATGTTCATTTCAAAGACGTTGTAGTTATAGCTTAAATCGCGGAAGAAAGCTCAAAACTTCAGTAATGCTAACGAGGGTAGCTACCTATCTATTAGCAACTAAATAATTCAAGTAGTTTACAGCTACTTATGGGTTAGAAAACAGCAAAGCAGCAATGTGCATAACGTGCATAAAGAGCTGAGAAGACAGAAAACCAGACAGGCTTGTGGAAAGCTTTTTCATAATAAGTGCTATTAACTGAAATTAATTAGCAAACCAAAACTTACATTATCATCATGAGAATTTTATAGAGCACTCAATGATCAGAATTTTCTTTATGTTTATAGTTATGCAGAATAGCAAATTAAAGCAGAGTTACTGGTAAGCTAATAAATGAGAGACTTTCGTAACTATATTCCCTCATCACTGAAACAACACGTAGAAAATTAGCTTTCTACCAAGGAAAATACCTGCCTAGGGTTCCATCTGGCATAAAAATATCAGCCATAGCATATGACCTGCTAAAATTTACTCTGGTAAGAAACTGTGTCAAAGTTTAAAAAAGTAAAAACAGACCGGCCCCATAGTTCTTCTATTTCCTTACATATTATGAAATATAAGTGATTAAAATGCAGAAGAAAACAATTCTAAAAAGAAAAATAATTAATCTTCCAGAGTCTCATAAATCCTGATGACACTGACAAAAAAAATGACCGATATGAACGTAAGAACTGGAAGAATTCTTACTTTCTACAGCTGACTTTCCTTGTACACAACAGATGGATTATTTAAAGCATTTCTGTTTTCCTACACAGCCTTCATAGACAAAGCAAATATTAAATAGGAACATGGCAAAGTGAAAATGCCAAGAGCAAGTTTAAGACTGTAATTTATATTACGCACAAATAGCAACCAAAGCCATCAGAACTTTAAGATACATCTTTTAAAATGATATTGCAACCATTGCATGGCTGGCAATAGATAATATAATGATGTCATCACACTACTTCAGTTTGAGTTGTGTATCATTTTGAACAATAGCAAAATTCTTAATTATATCCTGACATTGCTGCAAGACAGTGTCCACTGTAGTGATCTTGTGCCCTCACTGCACAGTCCAGTCTACTCCCCTTCTCCCTGAAGAAGGAGTGCTCAAGGGCACTGCCTCCCATCCATTCCTTCACTGGGGAGCATGGGAAGAGGCACGTTAGCCTTTTCTTCTACCAGCAATGTTTCTTTTTGTCCCCCACAAAAAGCAGGCACACATACACAGGCATCTATGGGATTAGAGCACTTCATAAGAAAATTGATAAGGGCGGGAGAAAAGGCAGCAAAAAAGAGGGGGGGGGGGGGGGGCACTGATCCGAACCTTAACTTGGCAGCAAAGGCTGCACCCCAAACTCTTTGGCAGCAGGTCTTGTTCTTCATGATAAAGACAGACTGCTCTGCCCAGGGTGATTTATGATGGCATCTTGGCACCAAAATCATGAAGAATGCAAATGCTAGTACTACTTAAAGCTGACGAAAAACAACAGATGTCTAAGGAGACGTTAAATGACAAACATGCCACTTACGTACAGTACTTCACAGAAAATATCTTTGTTTTGACAGGTAAATAAAGGATTACATATTCTGTGGAAATATTCTATTTCTCAAGGAAAAGAAAAAAGAAATACTTTCAGGAAAATTGAACATTGAAAAAAAAAAGGTCATAGCAAGAGTCTTCTCCCTTTTTTTTCCTATAACAATATACACACTTTTTTTTTTTTTTTAAAAAAAAAAAAAATCTGATCTCTTCTGGGTTTGTGGCTATCCATGGAATTAGCA
>JAYECN010924013.1:0-12309 GCA_035222435.1 Microcambeva ribeirae | reverse complement strand
TTTTTTTTTTTTTTTTTTTTTTTTAAAAAAAGTGACACTACTCTTTAACCCCAAAGATTCTAAAATATTGCCAAGGAGATGATTTTCCACCTAGTTCACCAAAGTACATCATATCTAATTGCCCAGCCCTCCAGACATGATGATTAGAACTGCTTTACTGCACACCTCACAATCCTAGCTAGACAAAATATCCAAAATTGTTTGGATATTTTGGATTATTTGGATTTGGAATCCAAAATTATTTTCCCACCTCTTTCCTACCCTGCTTCCTCCAGATACGCTTCTTGCAAATTTCTCATTACCTGGATGATAAATTATAGCTCGCCTCCTCCAAAAGGCGACAGACATCTGAGTTATTAGCCTGTGTGGCACGGCCTCCATGCACAGCGTGTGTGGCCACCGGCACAGCCAGAGCACTCCACGCCGCGCGGAGGAAGAAAGGAGAAGCCTAAGACTTCACAACCAAGTGACATATTTGCAAAAAAAGATGAATAGATCAGGGAAGGTGTTTATCCATTAGTACAGAAACATATAAATGATATTTTATTCCCTCCTAGGGTCAAATTTGATAATTCCTTTTCTAAAAATATTCAACAACAGCAGTCTCCTGAATTCAAATCCTAATATTCAGAACACCAGTAACTTTACAAATGAAAAAATGAAAGCTTTAGTATGTCTTTATTGACCTGATATAGATTGGAATTTCTGTTTCAAGCTTTGCTTTTACATCTGCTGAAACGGTCCATAAACATAGATTAGGGAGAAAACTATCAACATTAACAACAGCATTCTGGGAGATCAGAATTGTGCTCCAGAGACTAATTGCTCCACTCATAGGGGTAGCATGTTATGGATACCTGATAATTGGAATGGTTCTTCCTATGAATACTAGGGTTAAATGTAATAGGGAAAAGAGGAAGGAAGGAAGGACGGAAACATTAGAAACTGAGCAGCAGTATATTTCAAGGCTATATCTTAGCCATACAGATTGGATTTCTCCTGATTCAACTGGCAAAATTACTTTTTTCCAGATAGATGAAAGCCCAGAAACACAAAAGAAAATGGAAAAAAGGAAATTGTCTTTTTGCTGTAGAGGAAGAAAAGGGGAGGAAGGGAGGAAGGGAATCAGGGTTGAGGTGTTGAATACATCTAACACTGCGAATACAGCAGCTCTATTCTTTGCCTTTGAAATCCAGAAAGGTCTTTTCTCCATCTTGAGCACATACTTGCATACATTTCACTGTACAACATACTGCACATAGAACAAGTTAAAACAAACCACATTAGACAAATTTGGAGCTGACAGATGAAATTTTGGTACATTGCCTCAATCTACGCTTTAAAAAGAAACATGAATATCCAGTATAAGTAGTTATTTGTTTCATTTCAGTACTGGTTTCATCATTCCTCAGCAAACACTCTCTCCAAAGGAATGAAAAGGGGTAAACTATGACTTAGTTTCTTTTAGTAGTTTTTAACAAGCATTTATTAGTTTTAATAAACATTACCTAATAAAAAAATAGGGGTTTGTATTTAAGCCTAAAAATAATGCACTACATAAATTCATACTTAGGAAAAACAAGAAGAGCAAAAGGTCTAACTGGTTTTCTATTTCTCCGTGTTCCTTTCAAGTGTTGGAGGAACAAAGCAACAGCCCAAACAGGGACCCACTTGTGGAGCAAAGCTATCACCTGGCATGAAGCTACAACACCGTTCCACAAAATCAGAAATAAATTATGCTTTTCATCGCAAGAGCACAGTAGAGAAGGGACTTACATGAACTAGACTCCAGCTTTTCTGGATTTAAAACATTCAGAGGTGACTGCATTGTTTGTACTAAATACTGCCCTTCCTGTATGCATGCACAAGCTCCAAATGCACTAATTTTAGTACCAAGTTCTGCAAGATTTTAGATAATTTATTGCTAAAATTACCTATTATTATCTAAAACATAGACACAGAGTATATGATATTACTATTTATGCTGATTATTTATTTTAATTTTATGCTTACAGTTTATTTCTATTTAAATGCTATTTTCCAGATAAAGTAATTTTTTCTCTCAGAGGTATACACAAACAATAATAATAAGATGGACCTCTTCAGAAGATGGAAAATATCAGAAAAATAGTATTTTCACAGCTATTTTGGAAACCTGTCATTTCTTTTATTCTGCTCTTAATAAATATTCCTTTTTAGGGTTTTTTTTTTTTTTTTTTTTTTTTTTTTTTTTTTAAGAAAACACATACAAGTATAATTTTTTCCCTCATACCCCTACATGCAAACACGCACACATGCAATGGGACTCTTATTTGGTGAGTGTAAGTGACATGGATTCACCAGCACACCCCAAACTCATCTTCAGGCACTGGGAAGTACACGGAACCAGTTTCATCTCATTTGCTAAGTATTGTATTTCCATTCCACACAGGTGTTTCCATACCAGACACTTATTGACCAAGCCCTCCAGTTTCACAGCTTGCAGGCTGCATAGTATGAGAGATCCTTCAAATACTGAAGACATTTCTAAGGTTTATGAAATCGGAAGATGCCAAAAAACAAAGACAATCTCACTAGAGAATACATAATTTTGGGCACAGACTGATATAGGTATCATAAGACTATGATCTACAGGGCTGTTTTGCAGAAGTGGGATACTACAAGAACAAATTCTGTTTCAGGGCTTGATACTCAATCAATTTGAGGGCAACAGCATCAATGAACTTAACTTAATCACTTGGTTAACATACTCTGCCTTCTGATTAGATACTGACATGGTTTGAAAAGCAGGCTTAAGTCCCAGGAAAGCAGAGGGCTTCTGCAGGTACCAACAGCCACTAGTTCAGCATAAAGATATGCTTTTTATGAAAATAAAATTATTTAGAAATCCTGCACAGTTTCATGAACTGTTACAGTTTCATTTTCAGAAAAACAGATTTGAACTACCTGCAGTAAGATAGCTTTATTGCCTTTCCTATGTCATTACCATTCAGGCAGCTATGGAAGTCAAAACCTCATCTGTTTTTCCAACACAGCTACTACTGGCTTTCTGAACTACATTGCATTTGATCAAAACAGATTAGACAATTTCACTTTCCAACCTCAGACCACAAAGAAGCATCATCATTACTCCTTAAAAGAGGGTTTTCTAAGCAGAGATTCTTAATATTACTGAAACATTGTATAATTACCGACTTGGCAAAAATCTTACACGCACCACACAAGAAGACTGTCCTGATACACCATTTGCTTCCTTAAGTTTTTATCTGATAACTTTAAAAGGATTTTTTTTCTTGCCAAATTTTTCATAGCTGGATTTAATAAAATATGCTGTAACTAATAATATTTTCCAAAAACTAAATTTTAAGTGTAGAAATTTATGCATAAAATTTACACCTGATCTGTGTATGTGGAGGGGAATCTTCTGAAACCTTAGATTTTTTTTTTTTTTAATTAAAACACATGCACTGAAGCAACAACAAAAGTCAAACACTATCAAAGTAAGCTTTCTACAGTGAGGTTTTGCTGATCATGTATTAGTAGCACCACCATGTGTTAGGTGAAGAGGATGTATTTATTGCCAAGAGTTTACCAGCATTATAGAATATAACAGTTACTACAATTTATGGCTTTGATGCAGGCTTAAGTAATAACAAGATTCTTTGCACAAAGGTGTCACACCAAACTTGCATAGGCTTACCGTACTACTTGAAACAACACTAAAATCTTAAGATTTTTTTTTTTTAAAAACAAAAATATATCCTTTTTTTCCACTGCTACTGAAAAATAAGAGAAACACTCCCTTGAAAAGGGCTATATAAAGAGATCTAAGGTCCAATAGAGAATGGATTAGTATATCTCCATCTGCAACTAAAGAGGAAAAGGAAATAGGAAGAAGGAAAGAAAAAATAATTTTGATAGATATGCCATGTTTGAAGAAAATAAATATTTCATAAATAGAGTAAAAGAGTAACTGTAATATTAGCAATAATACTAGAATGCTGCCCAGGCATTGTAGGGCAGCATATATATATATATATATATATATATATATATACACACACACATATATATGCTCTCTATATACTCTATATTCTTCTTCAATAGGATTATTGGAACTCAAAATTTACTAAATTTTGGATTATTAGAACATTTACTAACATTACTTACACTAACATGGGTTTCCCTGATATCTTCGGGCTGTTTAAAACTTCTATCATGGCTTGTTTTGTTTCTTCCATTCTCGCTATGTCACTGGAATCCACAACAAATATCACACCATAGGACTCGGCATAGTAATTCTTCCAGATGTTTCGAATTCGTTTGCCACCTCCTAAATCAAAGATGGTGACTTCAAATCGTCCCTGTTTAAGGTCAATCTTCGAAAACCCAACTGTTGGAGCTACGTCTTCAGGAGACTCTGTCAGAGTTCAAAGAAGAGAACCCTCAGTAAAAAGTTTCCTTAGTGATTTAGAGAGGAATTTATATTGTGATTTGTGTGGCAAAATTTATGTTGCAAAGGCAAGGGACAACTCCTTGTTAAGTGGTGACATATTGCTATTTTACATTAGTATTTTCCTTCTCTTCAGGTAATATTATTTTACACTCATTTAAATAGGAAAACCAGGAAAAAAAAATAAAAAAATAAAAATGCAATCAACTGTGTGTTTAAGCATTAAAAATACAGCCTGAACAAAAACATGTTTTTGTGGTATTGATCCAAGTTGGAGAAAGAATACAACCAAAACATTTACTGCATTATGATTTAGTGTTTCACATTCTGCAGTATGTGAAACTTTCCCCTCCAAAAAAAACTAAGTCTTACATATAGTACTCACAGTTGCCAAAACTGCTCTAAATGTTCAAACCAGAGGCTGAGATTAAATGAATGCCTGACCAGCTTTTAAAGAGTCTGAGACCAGGTTGTTCTGAGGTGTAAACTACTTCATTCCCTTTATCCAAGATCTAATTTTTTTTTTTTCTTTTTTGATGTTGTTTGGTTTTGTTTGCCATGCAAAATGCTTTTTGCTGAAGCAAAACATTGACACTTCTGCTGGCTATCTCTCTCTCCAGCGGACAAAAAGATCCCTGAATCTGCCTCATACCACTGAGCTGACTCTATGAGGGTGAGTTAATTGGATTTCTGCAATGGCTTCATGGAGCTTGGCAGTACGAGGTCAGAGAACCAGCCGTAAAATGAGGCTTGTAGAGATGGTGAACTGAAGGCAGGCCTAAAGGCAACCCGAGCAACCTGAAAAGCAACGTGGAAGCTAAGTCAACATCGGCCAGTCACCACCAGGCTCTTGGGGGAATCCTTGTTCCACCAGAGACTGAGATTCAGAACAGACAACAATCAGGGCAATGTAAACCATGACTCCAGCAAGGAGATGGGGACACCTGTTTGTAGAAAAATTCCAGCTTCAGAACTAAGCATATTTGGAAGAATGTTTTGCACTGTGAGCCATATGCATGTGCTGAAACAACAGAGAACAATGAGAACTGTAGGGCTTGTTAAAGACCAAAGAATCAGTTACTGAAGATGCTGAATTTACAGTGAAGCTGTTGAACAACCTTCACTGCAAAAACCCAGCCTCTGTAGTAGCTGTGGATCTATTTTGGCAAGTATGACTCTGGGGACTATGCTGATCTGACCAGGTTTTAAGAATACTAAGACTCGAAATACACCCGGAACAGATTTTTGCTACATCCACTCATAACTGCAGTCTCCTCCTACAGGAAGTATGGCTGTTGCACAGCTTTTATCAAGCCCGAAGACTAACTGAAGGCCTGTGAGCCTTAGTGGGGGGCGGGAACGACTTTCTAGACCAAATGCTGCTCAAGCCATGGTACTGAACCATGAGAAACATGGTCACAGAAGTGGAAACCATCTTTTAATGGATTTTCCCATTAGAAATATCATATTCATCTTTGTCCTGTTTTTCCAACAGGACATCCTTCTAGCAGTCTTTTAGAAAAAAAAATTGACACTTTCAGATGATTAAAAAAAAATCAGCAAGATCCATCCTGAAAATCAAGGGAAAGCTAAAGAATGAAGTACTCAGGTTTGCAGAATAAAAACTCTGGGATATAAATAATATTCATAATTTTATTCATACCTTTGCCAATAAGTGAACTTATACAACAAGTATAAATTAAAAATTAAAGTGGATTGCCAACTTCTAAGCCTTTCAAAACCCTGCATAGCAGTCTTGTTACACATGGTAGACTCCCAAGACTTCCTGCAGTCTCACAAAGGAAAAAGTGAATATTTGGTTTTGTAAGCACCAAATTTATGTCTATCAAATTATGTCCTGCTTGAATATGTTACTGGAGAGGAACATGGCAAAATACCCTCCAAGGTTAAGTGATCCCTTGGTGGAGAAAGTACATAGAAAACTGCTTGCACATTTCTAATTATAAGCAATGATATAAAATATAATTTGTTAGAACCACCCTTTAAGTTATGTGCACACATATGCATTTCCTTCTATAGGATGTTTTCGTAATTACACATACTTTCAACATGGATCTTGCATTTAGTTTCCTGACATATGCACATTACTGGATGGTCAGTTTTACTTATTAACTCATTTGGAGGTCTTCACACAAGGGAGCCTGTGAAATGCTCACTTTTGCTATTAGACTCTCATAGAGCAGAATGCCATTTCAGAAGTCTTTTTTAGTACATGAGGGAGAGATAAGTTAAGAAATTAGACAAAAAAAATGGAAAAAGTACTCTCCTTAAAAGGTCATTTTAGATAATAGAAATTTATTGCATTACCTCCTTGAATTCCTCGAACTGTAGCAGTTTTGCCAGCATTGTCAAGACCCACCATGATTAGCGTCACCTTCCTCCAAAAGGAAAAAGAAAAAAAAAATCAATTTTTTCTCTACCTAAATATCACTTAATATATTAAGTTTTTGAATACATCCATACTTCACTTATTTTATTAAGTTTCTGAATACATGCATAGTAAATTTACCCCCAAGTAGCAGAAAGAATAGGTTTCAACATATCTAGTAGGTACTGTTCCATTTATGTGTCTGGTATTCAGCACGTTAAACCATCTTAATAAACAGAACTGTGGACGAAATAAGAAGTCTTACACTGTGATGCTGTAAGATTCATGTGTGACAATGATTTTGCTTTTAACTTGAACTTGATTGCTGGAATTTAATTTTATGGCATTGTAAATTTTATCCCTTTTTTGGTACAGTTATGGCCTCTAATATAAATTTTTTAAAAAAATTTATTTCCATTATCCTGGGCTCTTTCTCCTCTCTGAATCAAACAGAGATGTGGTCTTGCCTATACGAGGAATATCTCCCCATCTCAGGCTGTGCAGCTGAACAATACTGTGCAGTATAACACACCTGCATAGACAACACAAGCCACTATAAACTAAGTGGAACAAATACTCATCATGCCTTCATTTCAAACAGGAGCAATCCAGGCTCCTGCAATAAATGGCACCACCAGTGTAACATATGTCAGGCAGTTTCTCAAACTGGTGTACATGCTAGAATTCGTATGAGCATAGGGTTTTGAACAAAGCAATAGGAAAGATATCTGTATGTATATTGCAATTATTCCTTCAGTTCACAGGGAGTCAAAGGAATTTGCCACACTTTACATTCACTCAAGCTCCTGTAAGTGAAGGAATATTAAAAACATGGTTATCTCCAATCTTAAAACTATAATAACATCATACATGAGGTATAATTCAGGGTCTTTCAGAAAAGCCAAAAAGACCAGGAAAAAAAGAACCTGAAAATGAACAGCAGGATCACCGTAAATTACACTTTAACATTAAGCTACAGCCAGAACAGCCATGAGCAGTTATGAACTCACAATGGCCTATAATAGATCAGAGGTGTCAAAAAGCTATTTAATATACTTACTTGTACAACACCACATTCTGAAAAATGTAATCTTTTCCAGCACTCAAGAGAAGAACTCTGCCTCCTATATGAAATGTAAATAGATGTGCACCCCTTATTTCCCCTCTTAGATTGTAGATGGCTTGAAATAAAATGTGTCCATTGATGCTAATTGCATGAAAAAGGATACAGGATGTCAAAGTAAAAGGAACAAAAAAGTATGAAAACACTTGAATGTTTACATACTTTACACACTTCAAGTGAGAATGGACCCATCAAGTTGACCACAAAATGCAATACTAAAGTAAATAAGTAACAGTAAGAAAAAGAGTATTATATTGGTGCTAGTCTACTGATGACAACACAGTGTTCTAACACATTACACTTCAGAACCTCAAAATACAGAAAGTAAATCAAAAAGAAAAAACAACCAAGTTTTACATGGCCATCTTAGTGTCACCTCATATTCCTGATAATTCCCAAATTGAGGACACAAAAGGGAAGGATGGTATTTTGAGCCTCATACTTTCTTTCAGCCAGAAAAAAATACCCAATCTAGTGGTGAATACATTTTCTTCTTAAGTTAAATATACTGATTTCTTCTTGGAAAGAGACAAATTAGTGGGTTGATTTTAAAGCATTAATGAATGAAATATACCAAATAAAAGTTAAATTTGGTTGAAAGGACTTGAAATACAGTTTGAGAAGAAGGTCTGCAAAGATGTGTTAACTGCTTTCATGCACTTACCTGACAGGTTCTTGCCACCGTTTTAGCCAGTTGCAGCAATTGGCCATTAGATTGAACATCCCTCTTCACTAGCCATCCAGAGCCACACAAGCTACAGAAACAAGTGTGGACAGGCCAGGATGACCCAGGAAGATGGTGGAAGAGACTGCAGAAGCTCAGATGTTGTCTTGTCACTGCTGGCAAGAAGAAAATGAAGAAACACAAAGTAAGCCCCTACAAGTGACCAAAACAAATCACTTCCCTAGCAGCAGCCTATACATTCAATGCCTGTCTATGCCATTGGCTTCATGACACTCTCACTGCACGTTTCACTTTTCCATTCTCTCCTACTTGACTTGCAGTAGAATCTAGTCCTCATTTTACATATCTGGGCAGCAACATCACAGTAGTCACACAAAATAATACTGTGAGGCCAGTGCACATAATGGAAGCCGCAAGCTGGGGCAGTAAGACATATAAGTCTATGAAATTCTAGTGCTTGCCTAGCTAAAACATCCTACAGTGCTACAGTTTTCAGTCTATAGGGAACAATTTCAAGTGCAGATAAGGCCTAAGAATACAACAGAAGGCAAAGGATGACAGAGGGGATATATTTATGAAATCTTCCAATTTATGTAAGGATCTGGACAGGACATTGAAAGTAGAATATGCTGAGCAGGTAGGATATTCAGCATGTTCATTTACTTGCAGTTTCTTTTAAGGGTGGGGGGGAAAGCCACAACAAGCAACATAAGCTCTCTTGTGAATGCTTTGAGAAACAGGCAACTTAAAATCTACTTGTCCCTAAATTTAAGTAGGATCAGCAGTACTTCAGTCATTTTACAATGCCATTTTCTAGCAAGAAAAAGAAGAAAACAGGAAATGCTCTACAGAACAAACACTAAGAAATGACTGTGTGCACATTTATTTTATATGTACATACAAAGTCAAACAGAAAACCTTATACACATCATGCAAATACATAAACAGGCTCTTAGACTCCCTTCGTTATTTCAGCTACAGCTACTGCAAAGAGCAGCAGAATAAAAATGCTCAGATAAAGGCCTTCCACAGCTGAGGTTCAGGCAATACTCTGCTATTTCAAAGCCATTACCTCCCTGTTAGGATGCCAGTCTCTTCCAAAGGTGAACAGGGCCCTTGCAGAAGAAATATGCACCATCACTGCTGTGCCTTCATCTCAGAGGCTCCAGTCAACTCAAACTTCTATCAGCAGCTTAAGCTGAAAGCAACTGGTTTTGCATCAGAGTAGCTGAGATGCAGACCCATTTCCTACTGCTCACTTGGCTCCCTGAGATTAACTATGAGTTTGCTAGAGCTTGTTACTCAGATTTGCAAGAGCGTTTTTACAAAAACAGACCTTTCATATTTTAAAGTGCAACTAGCTTAAAACCAAACTAACTTCTAATTACTTTTTCCCAGCATCATATATTCTTTTTTCCATTTATATTTGTCTAGAGTTGGGGGGGGAAGAGAGTCCTTAACAAAAAACACTCATTTGTAATGAGCTGCGATGGTCTAGCTAATTGACAAGGCAGGAACTAAAAAAACTCCTCCTGATCATATTATGTTGTTGTATCCAGCCTTTGTATGAAATTGCCACCATTCAATGCCATAAACAGGTCAGATTTCCTCTGGAGCAGAGACAAGTGATACTCTTTAAATATTTACATCCCTCTACACATGAACACTGGAGAATTTCTCCATAAGTCTTGCATGTGGAGAACAGAAAAGCTTATTTAAATAAGGGCAAGATGATTTACAGGTACTGCAAGTTTTAAAATCAGGATCTTAATAATCCCCTCCCCCCAAAAAAAATCTCTCCCAAACCCCCTCATGCAGTGGGGTATACCCAGACCCAGAAGCAAAGCTAACTTTGAAAGTAAGGCTGCATTAACTCTCAGAAAGTTCTGCTGAAAAGCATAATGTAACAGCTCAGTAAGCTAGTACTGACACAAATTTAACAATTTCAATACCACAGTTTCATCCCTGAGCACACCCCATGCCTTGTAACACAAGCCCTTTCTCGCTTGAAAGTTCTCAAAAGAAAAAATCATCTACATCACAAATATGGCCCATAGCATTCAAATGGGGCCCAAGAAATAAGAAAGAGTTGCTAAAAGGAGATCAGAGATAGACTATGTAATAGCAAAAGAATCTTGCTCTGATGAGAAAGAAAAAAAAAAAAGTGTGGAGGGGAAAAAAATAACAAAAGAATAATGAACTCCAAAGCATACCACATAAAGAAGGCAAGCATTATCTTATTGCTGAGGAAGTAATGGTAGAGAAGGGAATTACACTTCATTTTCCTCCATTGTTACACTCTGTTGTGAGGAGGCTACATAGTTCCTGAGCTAGCTATAAAAAATATCCATTGATCTCGGAAACAAGCACAGAATATATCTATGTTACATAGGTTTTATATGTTGCCTTATGTACTAGCGCTACTGCAGATATTAAACGTCTCAACTCGAACTCTCATGTATGTTTGTGCAGATGAAGTGAAACCAGTGAGCCCACAAGCACAAACCTGCAGAACTGGGCACTTAAGCTAGTATGCCAAAAAGGGAGCAGCACAGCACTAGAACAGGTCTAAGATCCCATTTGGAGGAAAGAGAACTGAAAAAGTGCACTACAGAGACCAAGAAGAACACGGCAGGTAACTGTGTTACCTTTTCACATCGCGGATAAGATAAAGTTCCACTTAGCAGTTGCTCTGTTACATGATCAAAAGTACTGCATAGCAACAAAAAAGCAGAGCACCCAAAGCCACTTGATGAATAAGCCTGTCTCCTTCCATAGCAAAGTACAGGATAATTGCCTCTTAAATTTTTAAATAAATATGTCACAAGCTGTATTTTGTTCTGCCTTTGCTGTGACTTTTAGTATTTTTTTTTCAACACTTTTTTTTTAAAAAGAAAAAAAAAAAAAAAAAAAACACAGAGCACTTAGCAGACCTGTCTCAAAAAGTTTAAGTATTTAACTTCCTAATAAGATATTCCTTGCCCGACTAGCCTTTCAGCTGTAAGAACACAGTATTTTTCTCGTATCACATTATATTCTGAATAGCAAACCAAGCGATTAGACAGTGAAGGAAGCATGTTAGAGAAAAACTACAGACCGCCGTCTCAGTCAAAGCAGGTTAACGGGTGCACGAAGCACTAATGAGGAGAGTCCTCCAAGGCTCGCAAGACTCAGGTGCGCAACTGTGAAAAACAGCCCCGGGACAGCACGCTCTTTTGTAAAGAGAAGCTCCTGCAGGGAGCTCCCGGCGAGCTCCCGTTCTTCCCAGCCCTGCTCCCGCACTCCTGGTGCCCGGGAAGCCGTGGGGCGGACAGCCCGCGAGAGACCGCACCTCGCGCAAAGCGCTGCCTCTGCTCCCGCGGCGGGAGCGCTCCCTGCACACGTGAGAGCCGGTTCCGAGGCAGAGCTCCCCCGCACCGCCGCCAACGCCCCCATCCCCGCGGGCGCCGATACCTGGCGCAGCGGCAGCTCCGGTCCCGGAGCTCCTGGAAACACAGGCCGCACCGGCCCCGAGCAGCGGCCGCAGCCCCGGCCCCGGCCCTGGCCCTGGCCACGGCGCCGGGCGGCCCCTCGGAGGCGGCGGCAGCAGCCGCGGAGCGGCCGTTACCGGCGGGTGGGGCCTGGGTTGCCCCGGGCGACCGAGGGCCGCGCGCCGGCGG
>JAYECN010923914.1:0-38974 GCA_035222435.1 Microcambeva ribeirae | reverse complement strand
AAAACAGTACATTATAGGGCAAGGGGAAAAATCAGTGTGAATTTCTTCAGGGGTTAGATAATCCAGGATTAGCAGAAGGCTGAGATGGAGCTCAGGCAGCCTGATGGACAGAGACCAGGTGCAGTATCAGCTGGAACAGCAACCGCAGCACGTACTGACCGCACAGTGCCAACATATTTCTAGCCTGAGAGGAAGAGAGGAACGTCCAACACATGCAAACAATAACAGTAACTATAAAAACAGCAAAGGAGCTCAGGAAGGAAGAGGTAGAGAACACTCCCATTTGCCAGTGAGAAAGACCTAAAGAACCAAACCCTCAAAAATGAATGCAGGTATTTTAGAAAAAACTTTTTTTTTTTTTTTATTTTTAAAGCAGGAAGAGCTGCAACAAGCCAGGTTGTTTACACACTTTGGGAGATGTGATCACTAGAGCAACTTGGCCTTAAAGAGCAGAAGAGGCTCCTACGTCGTCTGCATCAGGTAGCAGCTGGACTGCCAAGGTCAGGAAGAAAGAAGGCAAGTACGTACTGGTAGTGCAGTACAATATAAGAACACCCAAAACCACCAGGAAAAAGAAGAGAAAAAAAAAAAAAAAAAAATCAGCTGAGGAATCAGAAGCTTCCTGGGTACAGAAGCAGAGCTGTCAGAAGCAGAGGTTAATTCTGCATCATAAGGCCACTACACTGAATTGGGATTCAATTTTGGTCTCAGTATTACAGTTTCTGAAATCAAAGTCTACCCTATGCTTTCTAAAGAGGCTAGGATGACACAGTATCTCTTTTAGCAGCTGACAATCATGCAGGTGGTCCTCAGCTTCCAGGACCCTTTCTCTAGATCTCAGAACTGTCTGTAGCAAATGGTCTGTAAGGGAAAGTTAAAGGCGTGAAGGCAAGTTTCTCTAGACAACTAGAGGTCCACGGAGAAAAGGGAAAGGCTGGAGACTTGCTGGGTAATGACATTTGGCTAGTAGATGCTCAAAGATGTAAGTTGCTCAATCAGGAGACTATAATAATATAAAATACACCTAATCTTGTAAAAACACATTGATTTTGTAATTGCTTGCAATTATGTATAAACCAAAAATCCTTTTTGGAAAACTGCTAAAGAAACAGTCATCATTCCTTTCAGAACCACCCCTATATGCTTGTACAGTGTCCACCACCTGAAAATCACAAAGAACTCTGCAGACACCTAAAGCCTTGGAAAGCTGTGCAATCTCTAGAGAAGTGTCTGCAGACAAATTAAGGGCAGACTTGTTCAAGTACCAAAGCTTTTAGTGCTCTCAGCTTGGATTTTTTCAGCATAGCACACACATGCTGCTCCAACTGCTGCCTTTAATGTGATGTGCGCTCAGTACCTGTGAAATCACTCTGAAGCTTTTGCAACGTTTAGGTCAGGCACCCAGAAACAGAAACTCTGGAAACCAACGGACACTTGGTCAATGAGTTTTCCATATGGACTCCTGATGAATAGATGTCAGGGATGTGATTCAATAACCACATCTCAGGACCTAATTTGATCCAACCTCATTAGCTTTAATAGAGCTCTGCTGCTTTCCCCTGCTGAGATCAGTCCTCAGGAGTCCTGACTCTGACAGTTCCAGCTGATGAAGTGTTGTATGTGATTAAATAAATCAGAGTACGTGGAATCCTCGGGCACTTCAGCCCACCGGTTCCCGACCTGGTTATCAGCCTCTCTGTAAATAGCTTTCAGGCACATCTAAGCTCCTGCAGCACCTGCATAGCCCATCCAAGGGGATACAAATGCCAAGAAACTAAGAATTACTTTACTGCATTTCCTTCCCAGTAGTAATTCAAAACCCCAGGCCCACTCTCCTCCTCTTTTCCACTTGTCAAATACAACAGAGCATGGCTGACCTGTAAATTTCCGTAGCATTTCGGTGCAGGTCTCTGCCACAGTTTCATCATCACACTTCTCCATAATCAAAGCCTCTTCTCCACAGATCCAGCCGCTCAGCACATAGCCGTACCGCTCCGGTGGGTAGAGCACGTCAAAGCTGCAGATCTTCTTGTACCACAGCTCCTCGGGATAGGTCAAGCTCTCACTCTCAGCCTCATCTTCCCAGACGAACTGGATGCTGTTGCATTCAGAACTCCAAAAGGGCTCTTCGAACTCCAGGAAGATCTTGTCAGTTGTACTGATTCCTAGTTTCTCAATGGCCATCACCTTCTCCTCGGGCAAGCGAGGATGAAACAGGCTCTCATGGCGTTTCTTCAAGACTCCCAGGGACACAGTCACGATGACGTGATCAGCTGGGATGAACTCGCAGTCCTCGCACTCCACGAAGACATCAGAGCCCTTGTCCTCCTCAGGGAGGTCACTGTTGTGGTCAGCTACCCGCTCAATCTCCTTGCTGACCGACTGGTTCCAGTGGATGCACTTGACCGGCTTGCGGAGCTGAATGACGGACTCAGGAATGGAGCGGGCCAAAATCTCCACGATTTTAATGAAACCACAAGGAATGATGTGATGAGCCCCAGGAATCTCGGTCCATTCCCCAAATTCACTGAGTGAGACCTCATCCATACTGTGGGAGCTGCTCTCACAACTCTCTACCTAAGGAAAAGCAACACAAAGGCAACATTGGTACAAAGCAAGAGCACAGAAAAGGGAAACATGTCAGAACGTGAGGCAATTACATCTGATTCACTCCATGTGATTACCAAAGCTTCAGATCCAGAACCTATTCGTTAATGTTAGCAGAAGTACTGGGAAAAGTTGTAGCTTGCACCAATCCCTGGAACAAAAGCAGAATGTTTGACCTGATTTGTGATAAGTCTCCACCAACAACACTGATGCATGAGACATAGTGATCTTACAGCGTGGGCTTCAAATCACTGCAGCCACATTCATCCCCCCACTGTAATTCTGTAAACAAGTATTTTAGGCAGAGGCAACATTTTAGTTCCGTGCCTCACCCTGTGGCCAATATCCAGGCCTTTCCAATCTGTAGTATCCATGTCAAGAAGCCTGGAAAGCCCAGTGTCCTCTCCCTGTGGAGCATCCTAGGCCAGGGCAGGGATCTCTCTCCAGGGCTAGGATGGCACACAAACAAGTCAAGCTTCTTTTTAGAAAAAAGGCCTGAGTTGTACTGGACT
Source organism: Microcambeva ribeirae (assembly GCA_035222435.1). Lineage (NCBI taxonomy): Eukaryota > Metazoa > Chordata > Actinopteri > Siluriformes > Trichomycteridae > Microcambeva > Microcambeva ribeirae. The sequence goes on along the minus strand of JAYECN010923914.1, from coordinate 35,855 downwards.
TCAGCTGAGACAACAGCTAATCCACATTCTCTCAGCAGCTGCTCTGATCTGATAGCCTTAAGGATTGGAAGCTTTGTAATTCCCAGGTATTACACATTAGAAGGGATTTGCAAGAATTACGGAAAAGTCTCCAACAGCAACAACCACAGAAGTAACCATCAGAAAAACCAGGTATGTGAACCTGATATATCCAGGCAGGTGACTAATATCATCATCACCGACAACACTGCATGGCTAACACAATAAATTTGTCACTACGTGGCAAACGCGGAGATACCCTAACACACAAGATCTTGGGTGAGGACATGGGATAGATTGCAGCAGTGGTCAGGACGCCTGGGATCTCATCTCAGTGCTACCACAGACCTCCGACAAGACTCAAGCAGGTCTCTCTCTCTCTTTGCTTCAGGTTCCCATTTGTGAACAGCGAATGCTACAAACTTATCCCTGTCACAGAGTGTCGCTTGGCTCCCCTGCCTCATTTCATAAACCTTTAGGTCACTATAATTGGAATAGGAACAACCATTACATTTTTATTTGCAGAGTGCTTGATGAAGCATTAAGGTCTTGTCCCACAGAGATCTCATTCAGGCATGAGGGAGATGAAAAGAACTAGGGAAGCCGTGAGGATAAACGATTAGGACATAGGTTTATACAATCGGCCTTTGATTTTATTGCTTTACCTTTAAGATGCTTTCCAGGGATTTCCCCAGCAAACTACTAGTATCAAATTTACATTTCTTCTCATCTCTGAGGCAGGGACAGAGGCAGAAGAGGGTAAAGACATGTTGGTTGGATCATGGGGGCCCAGGTGTAAGGCACAAGACAACATATTACTCAAAGAAGCAGACAATGCAAGAAATATAGCTTCAGGTGGTAAGAAAACTTCACATTGCACCAGAAGATCTAATGAGGCTTAGGAAACATCCTTCTAATTAGAAACCTGGAAACTCAAAAAAATCAAAGTAAAAATGAACAAATGTATGATTTCTTGCAGCCCACTGTCTTAGGATCTATTAGGATGAATTGTCCGATCTGCAAGAGACCACTGAAAGCAAAGGCTCAATGATGGGCAAGGCTTGGCCAGGTCTCCAAAGTTCAAGATGGATCTGCCCTTGGTGAAAACAAACAAAAAAGGTGCACACACACCTTCAGGTACTGCTGGATCATGGCTAGTTTCAGCCTCTTGACGGCCTCCGTGTCGTCCGGATCGGCTTTGACACGTTTGCGCACGACGTCCCGTGTGAAGACGCCCACACTATTCTGGCTCTCAGCATTGACTGGTTTACCTCGTTGGAAGAATTCCTGAGTCAAGTTATAGACCTGGCGGAGACAGGACAGAAAGACAGACAAAGTGACTCTCAGTTGAACGCGGGCCCCACGCAGCGTGCTTCTTCCTCTGTCCGAAAGCAGGTCACCTCCTTCAGCCAGCTCTGGAGACCCAGACTTCTAACTCAGGTAGCTGAGAATGGGGTCAGGTTCTTGATCTGAGGAGATCGAAATTCTTGCTTTGGCTTTTCTATGGGGCAGCCTTGGCTCCGCTATGTGTGACTTCTGACTCTACTATCACTATATAACCTGGGTCAACCCCACCTCCCATCCAAAGTCTTCTGGAAGTGAACTCGCATCAGCTTCTGACACAAAGGCATCAGCTCTTCTCCCCTCCAACCTCAATGTATTGGGTGCAATTTTTAGTCTAAGATTAAAACCTTCCACAGGTAGCAGGGCCCACATGTTGGACTGCTTCTACCTGGAACCAGCCTTTCCCCTCTCCGTTATCCTAACTGTTTAGCAGTAATGACTAGGAATCCATCAGACTGAGGGAATTTGGTTTGATATTTACCTTCCTGTTGACCCCTGAAAAATAGGAAGTAACAAGCATAGCCTTAGCAAAGGAATTTTGTATGCACACACATTTTACTTGTTCAATACAAAAAAAAGAGAAGTATGGAAAAAATATAAAAAGTGGAAAAAAAAAAAGGTATGGAAAACAAAGACTTCCTCAACATACCATCACCAGGAGTCGGCCTGAGATGGTCCCATAGGAAAGATCCCTTTCTTACAAATTATTCCTCTTTGAAGATCTTCACAATATTTTTTTTCTTACCCCAGTTTTCCACAGAAATAAAGAAAACAACCACCCACCCTGCCCATCCACTTGTGGCTGTCTGGAGCAATAAGTTCTTCTGTCCACAGGATCCTCAGAACAGACTGCAGTTGAATCATGGCCCATAGAAAAACTCCAAGAAATCTTGTACCAGCAGACGAGAAAACTCTGAAAAGGCACCTCACAGAAGGGCACCTCATCCCATGAATAACTTGTTTGCCCAGAATGAGTCACCTTCTCATTTATATTAAGCCACAGGGGTGCACAGAGCTTTTTCAAGTAGCATGGCAAGATCCCGGCTTGGTGAGGTTTTCCCATCACAGATGGTTTGATTACAATTCATGTTCCTTTTTGGAGACAGTTTATAAGGGTGTAACCAGTAATGGTGAGTCCATTGGAAAGCAAATGTCTGGTAAGAAGCTGGTAGAACTGTGCCAACCTCTCCATCACGGTCTCCCAAAGCTTCCCTAATGGCTACTGACTTGGCTAATGCACTGTATTTTAGTGTCCAGTCATCCTCTATGCTTCCCCGAAGCTTGACATGATTTACATTTTCTCCTGGGTTTTAGAAGTAAAGTGTATTTGAGGAGGCAGAAAGAAGGGGAAGATGAGCAAGGGGATGTGGTGTGGGAAAATGCATGGCAGGAGAGAGCTGGTGAGCGGATGGGAACAGTAAAGGATAGTAAGGAAACTGAGGTAGAAAGACATGGAGGGAAAAGTAAAATAAATAAAGAAGCAAGAAATAGTTATCACAAAAAAAAAAAAAAAACAAATGGAACTGCTGAAGATACAACAGAATTGCAGAAACTGACTGGACCCAGAACCATTCCAAGGCTTCCAGGTAAGAAAGGCTGGGAGCAATGCCCTACACTGGCACGAGGACTTCCAGGAACAAAAAGAAATAGGCTCTTTCTACCCTCCAATGCCACAAACTCTTTGGTAGTCTGAGCATCCCACGGTTCTCAGGTCTCCTGCTTTCCAAAGCCCCAACCACTTCCAACCAGCACGAGCTGCATAGACCTTGCGTCAGCATGATGCAGCTCAGCCTTCCTAAGCCGATTGCACGCTCTAAGCAGATAACGCGTTCACAAGACAAGCAAAGCTGTGTTCAAACCCAGTTACCACTTGGCCAAAAGGCTGAGTGAGTCATGGACATGTTTTTATTAAGCATTGCACTCCTCAGTGCCCAACGGAGGAAGGAGCAGGGATGAGCATTCCCTTGTGCTGCAAACACCAAGGGAAGGCTGGTGACAGGTAGTGGCAAGAACCCCCTGAGATGTTCTGCTCATGTTATAAGTTATCCGACAAAACGGCCATGCATGAAACCTGAGGGCACGATGCCCACCAACAGGGACAGCTACACCACGTGCAGCCCAGGCTCGTCTCCTCATCTAGTCACACACCTGACAGCAGGGAGAAAACAAAAAGGGACACGTTGCCTCTATGTTCGCTCCTGCCTCCGCTCCTCCTGCGGGCATCTCGCGTCCCCAGGCAGGGATCCACTCGCTGCCCGCTCTGCAGCTCCCCTGGGCTGGGCTCAGCAAGCGCAGCCGCAAGGACCGCGAACGGAACCTCTCAATCCACTGCCTTTCCGAGGCAAAGGGCCATCCTTAACCCCGAGGGTTCGCACACAGTCCTGAGGGGCGGCGTGGCTGAACAGTAAAGCTTAGACAGCATTAACTGTATGGCTTTAATCCTAAAAGGCCTCCTCTTCCGCTTAGATATTCCTCCTCCTTTCTAACATGGGCTCGACCAGGGATGTCCTCCCTAATGCCCTAAGGTTTCCACCTACACGTGTTTAATACATACGTGCTCATCTGCTGCAGGAAGAGGCAGCCTCCTAGCAAGAACAACTCTAAATAAAGCAGCCTTCCAGCACCGCAGGAGAGCAGGAAAGCACATCCCCATCCCGCTCCTTCCTGTCCGAGCGGCTGACAATCCTCAGCATTGTCTTTTGGTCCCTTGGCTTTAAAACTCAAGTGACTTAATCCCTGGCCGGCAAAACCCCTGAAGGAGACAGGACCAGGCTGTTCCCAGGCCAGACATCTGTCAGGGCAATAGAGGGACAGGGAGGGAACGGTGACGCTCGGTGGCCCTTCAGCCCTGCTGGCTGCAATAAGGGATAAGGGGACACCAGGTGCTGGAGTTTAATTGGAGATGGCATCAAGCCCAGCACAGGGTGGGGGTGCCAAGGGTGGAAAACTATTAATTAGCTGAATGCTAAAGGGAGGAAGAGTTCCCGGGAAGCAGGCCCTGGGGGATGGTGTCTTTGCTGAAAAGCCTAAGTGAAAATAGGCACCTTTTTTTTTTAGATCAAGTCTGCCCATGAGATCTTCATGCAGGCAAAACAGTGCCATGTGTTACCTGGGTTTTGCCAGACTAACTCACCCAACCCTTCCACCCTTCATTGGTACCTGGGAACACTAAATTAGGAAGATTACGGCCATGTGCCCGTCCTGCCGGCTGCAGGCCTGATGCCCTCTGCGATGGGCGCTGCTTGGCAAGGGTGCAGGTGTAAATGCAGGGAGCTGCTCTGCTGGTGCCCTCATGGAGAAGCACCGAGGCCACCTTGGTCACCTGGAAGATTTTGATTGTCTTTTCTGCTGCAGAAATGAGTGGTCTTATCACACGGCTTCCTCACAACCAAATAGAGGCTTCCGCAAGGCATCCCTGCAGCTATTAAAAAATTCAGGCTACTGCGAACAAAATGAAGCAAAATTTGTATAGAAGAAGCCAAAATAATAATTAAAAAAAAAAAAATTGGATAAGTGCCCGGAAAAAGCCTAAGGACTTTCCAAATGACCCAGGCTCCGGAGGCACTGGGGTGCTTTGAACTCCATAGAGGAGCAGGGAGCCCTAAGGCTCTGCCAGACTCCAGCCGGAAGGGGACCCTCTGTATCCACCAGAACGTGGGGTCTGAACGATGAGGTGAGGGCGATGCGGGTGGAGCAGCGGGGCTGGAGGATCCGGGTGGCTCCAGGCGCACGGAAGCAAGGGCAGCGCGCGAGCTCGTGGGAAGCGAGCAGGCTGCGCGCGGCAAGGCTGGCATGTGCAACTGCGACAAATTTAGCCCCCGCTCATTCAGGACTGCATTTTCCACTGTTAATGCCAGTACTCCAGCCCCGATTAAGGTTTGCATCATGTGGCTTTTTTTTTTTTTTTTTCTCCTTTTCTCTTTTCGGGTCAGGACGGTCAGTGTTGCAGCCTTTGCTACCATACGGTCTTCTGCAAAGGGAAATGCAGCGAGAGGGGACACGACGCCAGGACTTCTAAGAACAAAGAGTCCCGAGAAGGCACTGGGAGCTCCTGCGAGGCCGGGTGCTAAGTCTGTCACACACACCTGACTTCAGGATTTGGTGGGAGCTGCAAAACTGCTGTTTGCCCTGCTGGTGAAAATGTATAAATCTGGAGAGGAGAGGAAAAAAACAAAAGCAGAGGCGCAGCAGACTGACTCAACACGCGTAAACAGAAACCTCCTCAGCATTTTATGCCAAAGGAAAAAGTCCCCAAAGACGCACACGCGCCCGCCGCACGCGCTCCCGTCTGCACGGCCACCACAACACTTGTATTTCACATGGTCTTTCTTAACCGGGGCTTTTCAGCACTTTGCACAACTTGCCTTAACTCCCACTTTGCCAACACAGCACAAGGAGAAAGAAAGAAGTAAAAAAAGAAACAAATAAAAAAAAAAAAAAAAAAAAAAAGAAAAAAAAAAAACACACTCATCTCTCTTAAATCCCTAAAGATCATTCAGTCTGGCACCCCAAAGCCGGGACAAGAGGCTCCAGAAAGGCCAGCGCACTGCAGAGGAAGAGGGAACACAAAGTGCCTCCCCATCAAAAGCAGTTAGAGGTTGGCTGATGTCCTCTTCTTGGCTCACACTGTCCCTTGCACATTTTTTATGGCAGAAAGCAGCTGCAGACATTTTTACAATCCATAAATGCGAAATCCTTTGCTGTCTCCTAGCAATAAAGATATCCTGTGGCAACGATAAGCTAATTAGGTGTTATGTAAAGAAGATTAACTTTTAATATGCTGTTCTCTCATGTCACCGGCTGCCCCCTTCCTCTTGTTTTAAAAGAAAGGGTAGATTTACCCAAATTCATCATTTTTAAAACATCTGCACCTTGTTGTTATGGCCTTTATCCTATCAGCTGTATCTCAAAACTAAGCAGCTCTCATCTTTGTATTTTCTTCCATTTCAGAGTCTTTCTGCCTCAATACCCTCCCTTTGCTGGAGATTTTCCTGTTTTCTTTGAGACACGATGATCATCGAGCACTGCCTGCAGTTTGGTCATGTTCCAGCCATTTACTTGCTGCTCACTGCAGCATTTTCACTTACTCCCTCTCTTTTCTAGCCTTATTTGCTGTTGATTGTGCTCCACTCATCCCACCCCTTTTTACAATTGATTGTGGTAATGACTTTAATTCAGTAATAAGAAAAAAAAGATAAAAACAAACTATCTCCACCTTCATTTGTCCAAGAAGAATTCCTTCCCATGCTGTGGAAGGCTCCCTCCTTAAGGAGGTTTATTTGAAATTCCTACTACTGCCTTCTACAGCTGAAGTGATTTTCTGCCATCCCATCCCAGATTCCAGCTCCGAGCTGAACTCTGGCAACTCTCCTCCTTCTACTCCACTCTACCTACGGCTGCGTCTAGCTCATGAAAGCGGATGGAAGCATTATCCATCTTTCCATGTCACAGGAGTTCAACACATCAGTCAAAACACAGAACTGCATTTTCCCTCTGATAGCAATACAGCAGCATCACAAGAGCAATGGCAACTTGATCAAAGCAGGTTTGGTCCTTCCTGTCAAGGAACCTACCATCAGCTTATTGCTTCTTTAGCAGAGACTGGTGTTTCCGCTAAACATGCATTTTCATACTGCAGTCTTGCCTTTTAATGCTTTCATATTCAGCGCCTGCAGTTTGTTTTGCTTTAGCCCTGCAGTCCTACAGTGAGGCCCCACTCTACAACGAAAGGGGTCATCGCTGAACATGACGCAGAAGAAGCGAAAACAGCTTGAAAGCAAAGCCCCCGTTGGCCTGAATCTACTGGAAAGTACGTAGATCTCCTTCTGATGCAAGAAATCTCGCAATGACTGCGATACTGCGCTGACTTTGGCATACTATGCAGCACGCAATGGTATTTATAACATCAATAAAATGCCACAGAGCTACAATATCCGTTTGTTGCTAAGGTTTCGCGTTCTAGTTTGTTTAGTAATTTGATCCCTACTTTATCCTTCAAATTAAGTAGCAACTTTTGAAAGCAAATGACTAGATCTCCCCAGCAAAAGTTGCTGGAAGTGATTAAATTGATGACAAACACAGGAAGATTGTTCATCCTAACAACATCCCACATCAGGGATCTTAAATGGGGAAGAGTTAAGCAGATGAAAGCAAATGAAATGTTGAAAAAACATGACCAGTTTTCTACCATTGCCCAGCACCTGGAGCCCCCGTGTTTCAGACAAATGTACAACCTGACCGAGCAGCTGAGTACCAACCTCGTTGTATAAATCACTGAATTCTTCAACCACATCTTTCGGGATCCTTTGTCCGTTGTTGGTAAGATGATAAGCCACCCCATTCTTGGAGTAAAGGCTGATCCGGCCAACGCTTCTCTCACCATCAGTAGTCTCCTCAAGTAAACCATTGTCTTCTGCTAGATGATAGACTGGGTTTCCATGTGAACCATGGATCCACGTAGCTCCCAGTTCAAAAGTGGCGTGCTCTGCAGGAGTGCAAATCAAGCAGACGAGTTATGCAAACCCATTTTTGTGAAAGTGTGTCACAATCAATCCTAAACATACATGTGCAAAGCCAGAACAATTGCCTGAGGACATTACATGTTTGAACATCACTTAAGTAGAGCTTTCTCTGCTATATGACGGTAATATCACTGTTCTCCAAACCAGTCCTTCGGGAAATAATGTTAGACAGTGCTAGAAAGACAGGATGTTTCCAGCAAAGATACACCACAGTGTCACCTCTGCTACTTACAGTGAAGTGTGGAATCTTTTAGGTTCCCAGTTCTTATCATGGTTGTTGCCAGCTGCTCTATGCTTGCTACGTGGCCTTTATGTATCATCTTCTATAAAATTGGACCTAAGAACAAGACTGGAGAGTAGAGGATGTACTGCTCTTGCAAGATATATACTAGTGAGAGGTGGGTGAGGGAGTAAAGGAGAAGAGCTGTAAGAATCCACACTGCACTATTTTGAACCGAACATAAGAGAATACTTGCACAAATATTAAAGCAGAAGGGAAAGAACATATATAGATCACCTGAAGACTCGAAATATCTACTGTATTGCACAGGAGTCAGACACCCAGATGCAGGAAAAAAGCAATGAGTTGCAGGAGAAAATGAGGACTGCCTCGGAACAGCAACACTGGCCTGCATACTAAACCCTGGCCTGTGATTAAAAATGGATGTTATTTATAAAAATGCCTCGAGCAATCTGAAATTAAAAAATACATTTCCATTCCTCAAATGACAAACTAGGCTATATTTTATTATTTATGCCTTTGAAAATTTAAATCACATTCAGAAGTCCAAAGCTAAGTGTTTTAAAAAAGATCTGAGAAACCAGTTCTCTTCCTTTTCAGCATCCCAGGCACCACCGAGTGTCACTGGTTCTGCAGAGGCACGTGAATGGTCATTAAGAATAAGCGGGGCAGTTAACTGGCTAAGGGCTTTCACTCTCAAAAGGATCTTGATGAAGGAAGGAACATGTAGCTAGCAGTCATCATGTGCCGTTTAACACGTAGAGATGCTCAGACAGAATAAATACATTGCAGTATTACACCCACGCATCCAGGTTCCCTGGGAGCACGCTCCAAGGAATGCCTCTCTCCAGCCGAGACGCTGCCTCCAAGGGAAGCCCCCACAGGCCTCACTTTTCACAAAGACAACCTCCTCATCATGAAGGAGCACGGTGTTCAAAATGTGTGTTTCAGGCCTCCAGAAAGCAAAGACTTGTACGCACACCTAAAATAAAGCACATGCTTCAAGGTGCGCAGCATCAGAGCACAAACGCACGGGTATTCAAAGCACCACAAATTCCATCCAGCCGGGTGCAAATGACCGCTGAGGGTACAAGGCTCATAAACACCGCACGTGGCAGTCACCCTGTTAACCACAGTCATCACGGAGCGCATCCACAGCGGGAAAACTGCTGCTTCGTGTCACGGTCTTGCACTTGGCTACACTGACTGTCCCTCTGGACCTAGCCCTGATTTACAGGGCACTTGGTGTCTCCAAGAAATGCCCAAATCACCAGTAGGTCCCTCTCGACTGGTGCTCAGTAACATGAGTGATGTTGCCCAAGTTCTCCCATGTTCAGTGGCTATGCGGAACGTGCTCAAATACCAAGAAAACTTCAAAAATCCACCTAGCCTGTAACACTTAGAAACTCACTATCATTACTCCCAAGCAGATAATCCAGTTGTTACCTAATGTAAATTAAATGCCAGGTTATTAGAAAGTGTAAAATCAAGCAACATCTCTTTTTCAACAGAAAAATCTCATTAACTTTCAAGGCTTTAAAAGATTTCAGTTGCAATATTAAACTACTTTGAATGAATCACACAACAACAACAACAGAACAAATTTTTGTAAAAATCTTCCTGCTACTCTCTGAATTTAATTATTGACAAGCAGCAGTCAAAACAGGTCTATACACAACAATCATACCAGCAATTTTCCAAAGGAATGCATAGATTTCATATCAAGCCTTCTGAATATGCACAGGAACTTTCACATTTCCCTTTGAAACCCTGACTACTCCTCAGGCATCCTGTCGTGAAATACCTGCAGTGGATACAGATGTTATATATCATATACAAGAAACACTTATGAGCCCCAGACACGTCAACCCTCTGCCTCACCTGTGTTAGAGATGAGGGATCAAACCTCTGGAAATGCAAACTGTTCTCCTGGGCTTAGTAACAAAATACTTTAAAACTGGTGCTGAAGTAAGGGAAAATGCTAATCCCTGCAAGATACAGCATCGCTCGGTGGAAGGATTAAGACATAACTCTGCAAAGATGCCATCGCATCTCTGCTGAAGGTTTAAATCACATTTTATATCAGAGTGGCATGGCCAGAAAAGTCTAATATTTAAACTCCATTGCAACCAGCAGATCAAAGTATATTGAAGATTCAGAAGACCCACTTCTGGAAGAGTTTTTTGGAAGAGAAATTTGAGAAATAAGCAAGGTTAGCCCTCCGCAGGTACAATCTTGGTGCTCTGGGCAGTGGTCTCTGTGTTAGTATCATCGAATTATTTCACAGGTGCACTGACAAAAATATTTATTGCTCCCTGAAGAGTTCAGATCTTTAACACTTCCCCCTTCAACTAGCCATGACACCGGATATTTTTAATACAGAGCACTGTGAACAAAGGACACACTTCCCATCTGAACCTCTATGCCAAGTCTCAACAGAATGTAAAGTGCCCTGCTCAGGCCCTAGAGATTAGATTCATCCAACTGCCTTTTCATTCATTTCCCTTCTAAAAGTCCATAGGACACTGCTGTTTATTTACTATGGTAAGTGCATGGAGTAAAATGCAGTACCTGATATAGGGACCTGAGAGGTAGAAAGGAGCACAGCAAGAGGCTGAAGTTAATAAATACACAGAGTGTGGTCAGATGCAGAACTAGTTAATTGAAATCAGGAAGGAAATTCAGCAAAAATGAAGAGCTGTCCCCCTCCTGCAGAGAGGACACAGGCAAAGCCCTTCTAGGTACCATACTGTAAAGGATAACATTTGTTCCAGCATCTTTGCACACAGAAATTTCATGGGTGCATCCAACTGACACAGGATTAAAATATCCAGCGTCTGCACCTCTCTTACATGCTGGGAAAGGAAGCCACAGAGGTGGGAAAGCTGCAAAGCAGGATGAAAGGGAACATTGAAGAGTTTTTTTTTTTTCCAGCAGCCTGATTCACAGTGGGTAGTGCCTACACAGTAAATTAGTTCTAGGGAAATGAATGGGGCTATTTGTGAAACAGAATAGCTTTGAGTTCGCCCCTTTGCACGTAACGTAAGTCACAGAGAAACGGAGGTTCTCAAGCTAGGAGATTTGCTGACTGCTCTTCGTCAAGAGTCAAGCTTGAAAGCTGTAGTGGAAACGGTCTAGAGTTATTCAACCACAGTGCACTTCCCACTCTTACAGTGAGTTCTTCTTATAAAGACACGACACAGTCACCGAGATCTTCACTTTATGGAAATATGGTCCACTCTGGAGCAGCCTTCCATCTAAAGATCTGAAAGTGTCGTCAGCACAGCCCGGATCTGCCCATCCACCCTGAAGGAAACGCAAGGAGTCTCCTGCCGGATAATCTCGCACCTCCAGTGCTCTTCTGCACGTGCACATTGACTGGAAGGGCAGGTTCCCAAGGCCAAATTAGCTTAAAAACAATACAAAGGCTGGCTAGCAGAATCCAGAAAGAAAAAAACCCAGTGCATTGCTACCAAAATACTGCTCTTACCAAGTTTCACGCTTTGCACTCGGCCTCCAATTCGGTCAGTCGCCTCAAGGATAGTTACATCCGTGAAACCACTTTCCAAGAGCGCTTTTGCAGCAGACAGGCCGGCAAGCCCAGCACCGATAACTACTATTCGAGGCTGTCGTTTTCTCCGTAGGCCACTACTAAGAGGATCATCCGTGCTGTCTCCAGATATTTCACAACTTTGCATGCCGTCCAAACTCTCTTTCTAAGGAACCTATGGAAAAAGCAAACAAGCGCGTTCAGGGAACGTGGCAAACGGCCTCTGTGGTTAAAAATCCTATGGAAGCCTGTAAAAAAAAAAAAAAAAAAAAATGTCCAGCAGGAAAGAAAAGGAACTTGTGAACTAGAACCAGCCTTTCAAATGGGATGTGTAGTAAGGATAACTGAGGTCAGATGGAGATGTAACAACTTTTTGGTCTACTGCACCAATACTGGGAAGTCCAGAAGCCTCCACCCTCTTGCAACCATGTACACTATTTCCAGAGAAGTCAAACAATGTTCAAACTCCCATCTCTTTAAATAACCTCCAGAAGTGGCAATTTTGTGGTAAAGACTTCAAAAAAGAAAAAGAAAAAAGAAAACCACATACCCAGCATCAAGGAGCTCCATACCACAGTAATGGAGCTTCACTGTGCCTCTGTGGCAACCACAAAGCACAAGCTTCACATCCCGTAACTACAGGACTCGGTAAAGACAACTTAGCTCAAAGCATGGAGATCGGATATCAAACCAATCATTGCAGGAATGGTACAGACAGACAAAGTGTTTCAGCTGATGAAAGCCAATGATGGCCAGCTGGAAAATTCAGTCGCATGATACAGTCCCCAAACCAACACCATCTGCCACATCAGGATCAGCCTTAGCATCAGATGAAGAGAAGTTTGAATCCGTACCAGTTCCCACTGGATTGGCATCACCTCTATCTACTCAACATGTCCAACCAGTCCTTCAAGGGGTATGCCATTCTTTATTTGCAGCTCCTAGAGGCCACCTTTTTGATGGTGTACACTCTTATTTTCAGGTCCTATCGCCTTATTTTAGCACCTGGTGTGAATCCATATTCTCTCCCTGTCTGCTTATATGCTCTTGAGAATGTGGAGGAATTGTGGACATTCTCCAGTGAAAATTTTAGGCTCTGATTTAGCAGGCATAAGATAGAAAAACGTGCCCACTCAGAGAATACCGCTGCTCCCATCCACACCAATAGTCCCATGCACTTGGATATTTTAGGAAGAAAAGCCAAAAGGCACAACACCTGGCAGCAAGGAGAGCGTCCGTCAGGCCTTCTCCAGAAAGCCAGCAGGCCAAACTCACCACCATAGCTACCATCAGCCACAGTCAGCGTTTCCAGTCTCACTGCAAGGAAGATTTAATCTTTTTTCATGTCAATGTCTAATGTGGAAGGTTTACAGCTGTCCTCAAGAGTGCCAAAGAACAGGGTATGACGACCTGCACTCTATCTAGATTCAATAAGACATTTCTTCTTGATTTATAAAGGAGAGACGCATAGCCCAAGATCCACCAACCCTCAGATCAGTTGATGCCCAATGACTCAGACAAAGTGAGCACATCATCTGCTGCCTTTTTGCTGTTCTTCCTACACACCACCTACTGAAACGTGAGGTAAGACAAAACAAAACACAAGTACAGCAACAGAGGATACTCCTGAGCTCTTCCCCAACCCCCTTGGTCTTTTCCGGACTCCCAACGCTTGGCCAGCATCAAAGACTACTGTCCCTCTCTTGCACCTCCACGAGAAGAATCAGACCTTTGTTCTTAGCACACTGCTGGGCTGCTGCAGCACGTGACTGTGTATACTAATGAAGGACAAAACAACAGTGTTTTCACTTGGAGAGTCCCTGTTATTCCACAATTTTAAAGCATTTATATATCTTGACCAACTGTGTCCTGCTCTGCATAGTAGAGTGGACACTAGATTGAAGCCAGCAGTCATTAAAGCAGTGATATAAAGAGTAAAACGCTCTTGCTTGTACTCTTCGCAAGTATTTTGAAGCTGCCTTATTTCAAGCGCTGAAACTTCAGCCCAAACTCTTCGATTTGGGCTCGCCTGCAAGAGATTTTAGCAAAGTGCTGTAACCAGCTCTGCTTCTGCCAACGTAGCTTGTTCCAAATATTGCTGAACAACAGAAAGGACGACACGTAGCCAGCTTTGGCTGCAGCCACGCTACAGACCTCTACCTGTGGTTACGTCAGTCAGATCTCACTGTTTTCACTTCCTGACCCATGGACCTGAGCTCGCAGCTCTCTATCATGTGCAGTCAGCCACGGGGGTTTGGAGAGCTATTCCCAAGCAGGAACCAAACACGTCAAGCATGCGGCGCTTTCTAGTTCATGGCAAGAGTCACAAATCGTGGTCATTTAACAAGAGGAAAAGCTAAGAGCAGCCAAAACCAGGCACTGGACTTATTCCCAAGCAAGCAGAATCCAAAAGCAGTAAATCAGTTTGAAAAAGCAGCAGCGAACACTTTCTTCCCTGGCTCCGGAAGCAACAGCAAAACTCTGGAAGAGGCAGCGAGGAGGAAGATGCAAGGCACCTTTCCTACAGCAGCTGATGAGCTGGGTCAAGTTTTCTCTTACAGACGCCTTAGAACTAGTCTTTGCTTGCTTCACTTCTGAATCTTTCCTCCTGTGGACATTCCTTATCTCGGCCAGGAATGTTTGGCTCCTGCTTATCTTAATTCACTTTGAAAGTGGATTTTCAGAACGTGTTCAGATACACAGGAACACAGCAGTCCTATTCCGCAGCAAGAAAGGCTTCCCTGGGAATTAATCAGGAACTACTCCATGATGTGTAGATTAAATCCCTACCAGCCAGATGTTGATAGGAAAGATAAGACCACCCCTCAAGAGAGGCACCCACAAAACACAATGCAAACAGCATTCTAGTTAAAATATATATATATATACACACACACACACACACACACACACACACACACACACACACACAAAATAACTGAAAAGGAAGCATCACTTTTCTGTATTCACAGTGCAGGACAATGGGAAGAACCTTGGCCTCCCCAAAAGAGGTGTTTCTTCCACAGTCACCATTTACCTACACTTGAGGTCAAGTGAGGCCACAAATTTTCTTGGTCCCTACATTGTTCCAAGCCTGCACAGATGTCCAGGGGTGAACAAGAGCTCCCATAGCAAGTCATGTCAAAGAGCCTGCGGTCTGTACAAACATCTTTCACCCTCTTCTGGCCATAACCAGCCTCCAGAAGAAGTCCTTAAGGGATATCCTAAGGTGAAACTCCTATCCAGGCCTTGGAGCGTAAGAACCATTGCTGGACTTTTCCCTCTTGAATTTGCTGACTCTGTTTGAAGCCCTCTAATGCTCGTGGCCTTCACAGCAGTTCTGTGGTGAGGAGCTCCTCAGTCTCCTAACATTATGCAAACATTCATGCCCTTTTGGTGGTTTCAAACCACTACTGGATGGGAACTGTGGACATTCCCTGAAACTACATTATGAGAAACACCGAGCAGTCATACCCTGTTCGCATCCTCTCCAGGCCAACGACCTTCACGCATGATCCTAGCCACCTCCAAGAAGCAACAGGTTTTAATCTGCCTACCCCTTCCTCGTTTTTGAGCTATTATAAACTGCTCAAAATAACTGAAATGACTCTTAATACAAATGTCTTCAGGGTTTATTACAGGCCATATACATTCCATAAAACTCTTTGCTTCTCGCTTTGGTGTACGTATCTTGACACAGTAAAGAAACACCTTTTCTGCCATCTATATCCTAAGAATTTAAGTTTTAGCTCCGTTCAAGTACAGCTTTTATAATGCTAGTTTCAGCAAATTCTTGTGACTTCTTCAAATCAAGGCTTCAAGAATGTGTCTTCCACTCCCATTTCAGCATTTTACTACCGGATTAGGTAACCTGCCTAGTCAGATGAGAAAAAAGAATACGTATAAAATATATTTTTTTTTCTGTATACAGAATCCTGATTTAGAAACTACCCTTCAATAGTCAACAACCTTCACTGCGTGATCAACAGTGGAAGGCAATTCAAATTTAGCAAGAGCTTGAGCTTCCCAACCAGGATACATGATCGTAGGTGAATATATGACCCCTCCTGCCTGCACTTACTTCAGTATCAGTTAAGCTCAAGTGAGATAAGCACATAAAACAGCCCATTTGCTGCTATGTCCTAAATTCAGATCTTGCCGATCCACCCACCGCTGCCTGCACCAGTGACTGCTACCAGATCCTCTGGCACAAAGACAGTTTGGCTTTTGGACTTGATTCCCAGAAGGTTGGAGGATTTTGTCCTTGTGGGTTCTGTGTTTTTGAATTACACTCTGCTGTGAATCTGTTTGAGGCTGTAATTTTACCATGTACCCAACCAAAAGCAGGAACCAAAAGCAAGGGCAATATTAAATCACAGCTTGCCTAAGAGTAACATCCTCCCACCTTGTCTGTTCCGGCTTTCTTGTGAGACAGCTAACAGGCATGGGTTACCCAACATAAAGAAAAAATACAAATAGACTATAATTTCATTCTGCCCTAAAAATATAGCTTGGATCCTGCTACCTCTTGTTTATCTAAGCATGCCACTCATGGTACTTTAACTGCATCTTTTTCCACATTTGTTCCCTTTTCTCCACCTCTATTTTCATTCTATCTCATTCCTAGGTGCCACCACCTTTCTTCATTCATCTCTTTTCACTACTGTGCTCCTCCATTAAAAAAAAAAAAAAAAGTAAAATCCAAGAGCTCAATTTCTGCTTCCTGGCAGTCATATCTTTGCAAAAAAAAAAAAACACATTTTCTAAGATGGGCAGCATCCTACCAAGCCAGTATCACATGTTTGTGTTCCTAGCATTCATACCCTTCAACCCTATAAACTTTCAGTCCATCCGTCTCTGCTGTCCAGTGACTGGTCCCAGGGAAGTAATTCTTCTTTTTTAATCTATGCTAAGGAGGACTTAGCTTGTGTTAGGACTTCACACCAGAGCTACCTTAGCAATAACCCAGAAATCATTTTGAACTCTCCTTCTAATAAGGATATTTTCTGTATGTATTCTCTTTAACAAAGTCTACCTTCAGCCCATTTAAGTTGCTATGGACCCACAGACAAGGACAACCCAAAGAAGCCATGAATAAAAAAATAAATAAAAATAAATAATAAAAAAAAAAACTAGCCTTTTCTACACCTACTCTAGCAGCAACAGCGACATCATTCAAAGATGCTTCCATATCATGATTTTTAACTCACATTGCCAGTAAAGCCTTGGAAGCCACTACCAAGAACCCAGAGAATTAAGGCAGTTCACAGCTGCCAACCTTATTACAAATGTATCCTCTGATGAGGCTATTCTTCCTGGACCCTTAAGAAAAAAGGTCACCGAGGCTCAGACAATTTAAAAATACAAAACCAAAATAAACAGAAACTTTCCTCAAGGAAATCCGCTATTCTTAGCTCGCCTAAACACTCTTGCAGTAGCACCATCACAGCTGTGATGACCCAAAGACTTAGGCAAGGTTCCGCACTAAGAAAAGAAAGGCTTGCATACTTAAAAGCTTGTCTGGCTCTTCACAGCTTTTTTTTTTTCCATCTAGATTGGTTAATCCAAAAAAAAAAGGTCTTCCTCTCCCTCCAGACTTTGCTTATGTAATATCCACAAGTGAGCTCCCTGCATCCCATGGCCCACAGCAGCGGCTGCTCCAAGGTGGAATTCACCTCTTCCCGCTTCTCCAGTCAGGAGCCCAACTTGCTTTTGCTCAACCGTTCAGAAGTCCCAATCCGACTCTTTTTGGAGGACACCAAACCACAAGATGCATCCCAAGACAGCACATGATGCATCGCAGCTACTAAGGGACGTTCGCTACGGGAGCGGAGTACAGCAAGCCCACACTGAAGCACACGCAGGGTCTACGTAGGGTCCCAAACTGACAGTCTTCATGTTAAGAAGAGCCAGTTGGGAGAGCAAGAAATGCACAATCAACACAAAGCCCTTGCAGATCACACTGACCACGCAACTCCAGTGTAAAAGGCTAAAATTCACTAGAATTCCTTTCTTCCCTCCAGGGGAATTACCCATCACCCGTCACCAGAAACCTAAACAACAGGGCTGTGTTTGCCTGAAAGGAACTCAAATAAACCAGAAAAAAACTGATATCACCTGAATAATCATGTGGAAGAACTAGGACTAAACACACTAAGCAGAGGAAGAAAGGAATTTTTTTGACTGCAATTGTTGCAGAGAGTATCAGCACATGAAGGGGCACCACAAGAACACGTGTGTGTAAGGCAGGTGTGTTGGGCATAGCCTGAAAGCATTTGCTAGCAGAGAATAGTTGTGGATATTTAATCCAGTCAAAGTGTGATTGAGCAACCTGGAGTTGAGGCTGGATGAATGCAGACAGAGAAGTCTATTTTTAACAGTGACAGCAATCAGCTGGTCAAGGAATCTCCCCTAAAGACAGGGAGGCCATGACGTTGCTCAAAGCTTAGCTTTTAAACCAGAATCAGAGCTCTCGTAGATATCTGCGATCCACTGGAAGACAGGGTCGTGGTGCTGGAGATGCTCCCGCGCGACGGGCAAGGCCAAAAAGGAGGTCCAAGATGATCCCTTCTGCCCTTTGCACCCCCGGAGCCCCCAGCCCACGTGGCCAGAGGTCTGTGAGCACAAGCATCCTCAGCACGGCCTTGTACGGAAAGGGCCATAAGCACCAGTGGCTTCAGGCAATGCCTAAGGAACAAGAACCAGCCACACAGACCCCCCGGGCAGGGCTTTCCCTGGCACTCAGGAGACAGAAAACAAAGCAAAAAAATCAGCTAACTTCTAGGGACGGAGGCTCAAAAGCCAGTTCTTCAATAATAATAATCCCCTCTGTCTTCTCATCAACTAAATACAATAAAATGGTTACCTAAAAGCTCTGTTTGGGAGCCCAAAAGCTTCACACACAGGAAACACAATAGCAACCTCTCTGGCAGATGTAAAGACACTCCAGCAGTTAGGCCATTAGCTCATTAATTAGCCTAACGCTACTTGTATCACACAACTGCATGGCCCTAATGAGTGACCTTTATCCAATTAACTGCAATAACAAAATTAACAAAATAGCCAATTTTTTAATCTAATGCCTTTTTTTTTTTTTTTTTTTTTTTAAGCTGAGGGACAGTTCTTGGGAGGATTATTCTGGTGGCAGCACTTCTGCACTTCTGTCTCCTTTAGCACCTCTCCCTGCTTCAGACTGGGGCCGTAACTCTGAGGAGGCACAAAAACGCCTGCAGAGGAAGGAGGTTCCTGTGTTTGCCTCAGCGCTGCCTTTCACCGTGGCCTCCGGTCTCTTTGAGCTGTGCTTCTCCTCGGCTCCCGGCATAGCAGATGAGCATTTTGTAACGTCTCCCTCTTTCCCACTTTCAAGATGCTCTTTCCAAGCTCTCCAGGCTGTAAACATGTCAGGCTGGAACACCCTTCTCTTTCTTTTTTGTTTTTCCCCTCCTTTCCACTCTTGCCCAATGCAGCAGGTTGCCTGCCAGGCTCGCTCCGCACCCTGCCCGGAGCCGCCGCTCGTCCCGCACAACCTTTCAACGCGAGGCAGCAGACTCGTTAATTGAACTCAAGTCCTTCGCATCAATCAGATACGTGAGCCAACAGAACAGCCCCTAACAAACCGCCTTCATTCGGTGCTTACGCAAATGCCAGCCCGACCAGGTTGCGTTGGCAGCAGCGTTTTTTGCAGCGGAAGCAAACGCACCTCATTTCCCGAGGACATTAGGATAGCTGCAGATGCAGCACACTGGACTTGAGCCATCCAGCACATACTGGGGCCCTTCCCAGGCTTGCAGTGCCCACACTGCCGTCGGGATACGCGACGCTGAGATTTGAGTCCCCTCACATGGGCGCAGGCTGGGGACCTACCTCCAACAGCCAAGCGTTTCGTTGTCTGCCTCGTCCTGCTCGGTCCTTCAGCCTGAGCAAATCCGCGGGTTGGACGCGGGCTGCTGGAATAACCCACCCAGCCCACACTGCTCCTGTGCCCTCTTTCCATGTATCTGCCAGGCCTGGGCTGGAAGCGGGTCTCTGCAGGGAAGACTTTTTCTGACAGATCACAGAAAGTGGGAAGTGTTGATTGGAAGAGACCTCGGAAGACAATAATATTCCTGAGAAA
Organism: Microcambeva ribeirae; assembly: GCA_035222435.1. NCBI lineage: Eukaryota > Metazoa > Chordata > Actinopteri > Siluriformes > Trichomycteridae > Microcambeva > Microcambeva ribeirae. The sequence continues at coordinate 16,068 of JAYECN010923914.1, read as the reverse complement.
GCCAAGAGTCTTCCTGGATTCCAGAGGGTTTGGAGCAGAGCACCTCAACCATCTCTGCAGCACCTTCCCCGTCACATCCCACAGCATCAACACAACCCGTCATCACCATGCCCACCAGCCCAGACGATGGAGAGCTCACTAGGATCTCAACTTCCTCACCATGATGGTACAAGGCACATGGACAGCTCTGCAGGGACAAACTCCTGCTACGGATAAGTGGCCTGTGTCTTGCCTTATTTATCCTCTGGGAAGAGGCAGAAACAAAGCAGTTTCCAAAGAGTCACTGAATTTAGGACTGGCTGTTAGAGAAAAACAAATTTGGACTGAGAGTGAATGCTACCATCTGCTAAAATTTCCCTGTGTAAAAGCCCAAGCCATCAAACGTGGCTTGAGGGACTAAGGAGGCTGCAACTCAGCAGCGCTGATCTTACATGAGCCTCTGCAAGCCCCGTTGGCTCCTCAGTGACCCACCGTGACGACCGGCATGCCGAGCAGAGCTGGATCACACTGTGGGACGGAAACGCAGCAGCAACACGCTGCAGCCTGAACAAAACCATTTTACCCATGCACCAAATCCACGGCCCTCTGCCCAAAACCTCCGCTGCATCAGGGTGTTGGAGGGAGCAGAGACCTTCAGGCTGACTGTGCATTCATCTTCCTCTGGATACCTCCCAAGCCACAGATGGAAATCATGCATTTAACCTCTGCCTTCCCAAACTGAGGTCTCCTCAAGCCCGAGATGATGAGTTTAGCTGGGCTGGCTACCCGCTTTCTTGCAACAGAACATGGCAAACTGTATCTTCATTTTCCTCCTCGTTTCCACAAATATCACCTCCCTGGGGGGGAGAAGAGGCACAGTGGGGACCATGATGAAATCCTTCCTTTTCCCACGCTGGAAACCTGTCCTCCTTCAAAACCCGTAACAAATAGCAGATCCTACTCCCAGGGTGACCGCTGAAGGTCTGTGGGACATTAAAGAAGCCATTTCACCTATACGTGCCCCAGTTTCCCTCTCTGACAAATAAAAGATTTTCACCCTGACTTACCTCTGTAAAGTTACTTTGCTAGTTATGAATGAGAAACAACCCAAAGGTACTCGACCATTGAGCTGAGGCCATGAGACCTCGTGCAGGCTACAAGCACCACGTTATGGTCCCACGCTGCTGGTGTCGAAAACGAAGCAGAAATGTTTAAGTTCTTCAACAAAAAAAATAAAACAGAATGTTCTGAGAAACAATATTTTTTGCAAGTGCTATCCAAGACAGCTGTTCCCTCTACCTCTTCCCACAACATCATCCAGCAAAAATGCGGAGGAGACAGAGAGAAGAAGCCATCTAATGCAACATTTTTTAATTACCTTAGTAAAGACGGTGGAGAAGGCTCCCTGATGAGATGCCTTGCCAGCTGAGAGGCACGGGAGCACCTGCTCTGCAGGCTGCTTTTCCGAGCGGCCAAAGCTTATTCAAAGTTGCATTACAGGAAAAGACAACCAGCTCAAGCCTAAGTCTTTGACGAGCCTGCCCACCCAGACAGAGCATAAGGTGGAGAGGGCACCATCGGTGACAGCGCAGTCTTCAGGACGAGGAGGGCAGGATGCCTTGCAGGACGGCCACCAGCTCCACGCGTGTCCCGCGTGGACCAGCCTCCTCCCGGAGGAGCTGGCAGGGAAGGCGGGCGGGCGATTTCAGGCAAGAAGCCAGCGAAGACGGAGCAGCAGAGCACAGAGCTCGCTTTGTAAACAGATCCCACAATTCTGACTCTAAAAACGAACCCGTTAAAGAGCCCGTGAGCGTCCCAGTGATTTATACACCAGTGAGCAATCCGCCGCGGCAGCCAGTGAACCCCGATGAATAATGCTGCCTTCAGGCAAAGACAGAAACAACCAGCTGCTCTCTCCTGTTACCCCCAAGCCCCTCTATACTGATGCACTGTTTGCACAGATATCATTTAGAGAAGATTAAAATGAAAAAAAAAAAGAAAGTCATCGGACAGTGCTTTTGATCGGGAAACCACTGCAGAGTTTTACCGCTGTGATCCAACTTGTTTTAATGCCTGCAAATATCCCTCAAGTCAAATGAACTTGTTCAAAACTGATTCACACCAAGGCTACTTTTTCAATCGGGTAGTTGTTGACAAGAAGCCCCAAGCATCTTGGCATGCAGTATAAAGACTTCCTATTATATACATATATATATATATTTCTTTTGTAGCTAACATATGAGCAGAGCAGGTTGTCTGCCACAAGGCACTTCCATACCACGCTTGGCACCAACAGAGCTGCAAGGATATCCAAAAAATAAACCAGCGAATGTCATGCCAAGAACACAAGGGGATGAATCATGCCATTTAAAACTTGCTGATAAAATACACTATTATGTGTTTTTCAAACCCTTCTCATCTGAGCAAAAAGAAAAGAAAAGAAATCAAAGTAACTGCCTGGCCCATGATTGATTCCCAAGCTTGCTCCCTTGGCTGAAGGGCACTCACGGTCCATGAGAGCAAGGCAAGGGAGCAGATCATCTTGAACCAGTCTGCAATGACCCCTCTGAGAGCCCAGGAGAAGGCAGCTCAGCCAGGACAGCAGGCTGGATTTACCGTTCAGGGGATGAAGGTAATAACGAGATGATTTCCTGCACCTGTGTAAGTCCTACCATGAAAATGCTAAGATGTGGTCATCACCTCCAAGGGATAAATGGGCTAAGAAGGAAGTCAAAGGCATTTTAGGCATACGTTGCAAGGACACCACATGAAGGTGAGTGACGGCCAGAGTTCTGGGGACAGTCTTAGAGGCAGAAGACTCTTCTTCCTCCCGTGTTTGCAGCTTCTCTGCTTCACTCTCCTGCAGCAGAGATGACTTCCCTGCACCCTGGGTTATGGGCTACAGAGCTTCTCCCGCCCGCAGGGCTAATGAAATCAGGACACTAATGTGGCTCGTTTGCCAGAAGCTACGATATTACACAGGGCACAGTAAAAAGGAGTTTCACAGCAGCAACAAAAAGCATAGCTTTGGATGTGACATGTCCTTGCACAACTGAGGAGCAAATCCTACCAGTAAATCCTCTGCTCTACAAATCTCCCAAGGAGAGAAGAACAAATTGAAGCTGACACCTTAGCATCCCCTTGGCTTTTGAGAAGTTGAAATGTTAGGTGCAAGAGCTCACTGATCTAGAGGACACCCTGTAACACCTGCCTCATCACCAGGGTCACCTTGCACAGAACAGTCTTCTCCTGGATCAGGAACAGCTGAGAAAATGGTCCCCCTCAGCCTGGCACAGCGAATGGTATATTCTCAAGCCTGCAGAAGGAAATCATCCTCCAGCCACTAATTTTGACATCTTTTGGAGAAATCACCACATTTCCACATATTACAGACCACCAGGGACCCATTTGCACTGTGACTTGGTCCAACCCTGGCTTGCCTTTTACTGTGTGTGCCTGGGCCGTGCTCTCCCGGAGCTCTGGTTCCAAGTTAGCACGGAGAGCTTGGGCCTGCTCCGTCTGCATGAGCACGGACCAATTCTGACTCACAAGCTGGCCAAGCAGTAGCTGACCCAGTGCTGGGAATCTTCCCTTTCTTTCCAGCTCCACATTCACGTCCAGTAACTACTGGGAGGCATCTCCCACTGCTCAGCTTTCCGTGAAGCAAAGCTTGGTGTTTCGGGACTGTAAAAGGAAGGAGAAGCAGACAGTAAACTGCAGAAAAAGCAAAAAAAAAAAATAAATAAATAAAAAAAATAAAGGGAAGAGGTTGCAGACTAAAACTGCTGGCATAATAGACCAGAACAATGTTGCAACCAAGTCTTTTTGTCTTCTGACTGCCAAAAAAGAGCTGTACCCTATCCCATCTGCATAGCCTTGTGATCTTATCTCTTCTGTCTCCAATTATTTGTGAGACTTAATTGATAAAAACAGCCTTAATTAAATCGGAAACATGCCTATGTTTGCACAGCTCAGAGCACAATGGGGTCTCAGGCAAATAAACACTGGTGTCCGTATTGCATCTGGGAATTCTTTGCGGTTTCGGGTTTTAAATTCGTTGCAGCAAGCTTGGGAGCAGAGTTTCAACAGGAATCTTTCCCTCCTTCTCCCATCCTGGGAAGTAGGAGGGTGAGGAAGGGAATGGATCTGCATTCAGCATGGCTCAGTACTGGCTCCAACTCAGTGTGTACATGAGGATCATTTCAGGACACACCATATGAGAAACACCAGCCCAAAAGCAATTACACTTTCTCACCACTTCTCAGAAGGCAGACCTAACAAACTGCCCCAAAATAGCAGCACAGATCTCTAAATAGCACCATTTATTCTCTATTTGAAAGCAACACCCACATTCAGTCTTTGATTTTAAGCCATCCTCGAGCGGTTACCACGTCTTTGCCATTCAAGCCACAGGGAAAAAAATCACTAAATGCAACAGAAAAACAGGAGAGAAACAAAATTAGTAGAGCCAAACACCGCACTGATTTACTCCCCCATTAACTGGGCTGATTTCAGCTGGGAACAACTTAAGACATCTGGGAAAAGCACATCTCTCCAGGTGGAACGGTATTTAGGGCACTTCTCCCGTCCCCTAAAGCAGTTCTCTTATTTAAAAAATGTTTTGCCGGCAAAATCACGGAGTATCTCCTGCACTCAGGCTGTCTAGGGCCATGCACAGGGAATCAAGCAGCCCAGCGATAAAGCAACAGCAGCAAATCACCCTGCTGGGCGATTTCCCTTGTAAGCACCTGGACACATGGAATCAGAGCAGAAAGCTCCAGGGAAACATGGGTGGGAGAGTGAAGAGAGAAAAACACAGCAGGGACCCCTTCCGCTCTCGTTTCCACCTTACTGCAAACATCAAAACCCATCTGGAGGATGAAATTCCCTCTTGAGAGGCTCCAACTTCCTGCAGTCAAGCTCTTGTGCTCCGGGGAGTGCATCAGGATGCACAGGAATGATGGAGCATCGTTCCCACCAGGTACCCTTCGTTCCTGCCGACTCACCCAAACACGGGATGATCTCTCTTCCCTGTGACATGAGAAACAAAGGGGAATTCATTGCGCATTGCTCCTTTTCAATAAACTGTGTCTCAAAGCACTTCGCAGGAATAAGATAAAACACTGCTCAGGAAGAGAGGCACTAAGAAGCACATGCTATGGAAAAAAAAGAAAAAGCAGTATTTTAGATCCAAGGGATTTTTCACCAAGCAGGAAGATTTGTCATGCAGGGAACAGCAGAGGATGAGGATTTGGGCCACTTGTCTTTTCATTGTTCTGCTACAGATTTTTTGTGTGACGGGGGATAACAGAACAGCAAGTCTGCCCACAAATTGCTAAAAACGTAGCACGATTCCAACGCACTCGGACGGGAACTCATTTCACTTACCCTCCCGAGCCTGCAGCTTCACCGCGTGCCAAGCGGCATCAGCACCTGGCCGTGTCAAAAGTGCATTTTCCTTAATGCCCCCAAAAGAAAAGAAACCAGAGGAGTGCAACCAGAGGAGAGGGAGCCCGGAGGAGCAGCGCGCTAGGCAGAAGCCAGCAGAGATGACAACAAACCAGTGAATTTCAAATTGCTTCTTGCATCCCTCCCGTAACTACCCGCTCACACCGCTCCCGCCTGCAGATAGGCTGGCATGTTGGCAAGGAAGATTCGTCATTTCTAAATTTAGCAGCCACTTCGATGACAGCACGATGCTTCCAAAGCCACAGAGCTGGGGTCTGCAGGAAGGCGATTTAAACTTAAATGAGAGCTCACCTAAAGTCTTTTCTTAATTCCCTTCCTGTTTGGACAATTTGATCCACTTCACTTTTTTTTCTGCTGTAACTGCAAGGGTCTGTCCTGCAGTGAATGGATTTTTTTTTTTTTTTTTTTTCTGGGATAACTTCCAGGTTAAAGAGAAAGGATTTACACTTGAATGAAACACGGGCTCTGTATTTGGAAAATTTGTTTTGAAAACTTGGGAAGGAAGCAAAGGCTCCTTCATTTAAAAAGGGACTCAATTAACATTCTCCAGCAAGTCTTCCTATGGAAAGGAAAGTACTCGCAGCGGGATGCGTGATTCCCAACTTGCTCTCCTCGTTCACAGAGCTCTTTCTGAAGCACGGGATGCTGCTTTTGAGAGACACGAGCAACTCTGCACCGCTTTCCAACGAACTGCCTTGACTCCAGGCATAGGACGTTCTGTGATCAAGGCTCAGGAAACTTAAAATGCTACTAAAGATCCCCATGAAGACCCAGATTGATCAACTTACTCCGAGAGCACAACAGACCCTTCCACAGCAGGGGACAGCTCATCTCTGCTTAACGAAAACGGGGAGATGAAGTCCCCCAAGAAGCACCACAGATCTCATCACCTTGAAAAACCTCCCTGCCGCCTTTGTGGAAACAGACAGTGTTGCGGGTCTGGCTTTAAATTTTTTGCAAATTTTGCACTAACAGCCAACCAAGAAGACATTCTGCTTGTAATGCACACAGGTTACCACATGTGGGTTTGATCTGGACAGGCAGTGACCAGGCAGGACCACCATGAACAGTCACCTCGGTCTGGAACAGCAACTCTGGAAGCTCAGGGCCCATCTAGATATTGCCCACACAGACAGAAGAAAAGGGTCTATGCAGTTATTTTTTCCAGCCAAAGCTATAGGAAAAAAAAAAAAAGTTACTGACAAATTAATATTCAATTTCATTTCTGAATTCTCTTATCAGCTGTGTATGACAGAGCAATCTTCACCCTTTAATAAGCATCTGCTCGACTGCAGCCCAACGCCAAGTTGATGATGGACTGAGTGAGGGAGTTTACACAGCAGTTTGGGGTGGGAGAGAAAGGAATTATCAGTGTATATTGTTACAGATCTATGCAACCTTCCCCTCGCAAATTTGTTTCTTCTGGATGGCAAAAACTCAGATCAGACTCAGACATGCAGCAGCATCTACCTGCAGCTACCCACCTTCAGTGCCTCAGACAGGAGCCAAGGTCTTACAGACTCTCTCCAGAGCCTACCCAGGTTGTCTAGATGCCAATATCTGAATTATCCTCTGTAACAAGGTCAGGTTCCCTGCTGACCATGCTCAACACAGGCAATACATGAGGCATAAATACTACGAGACACATTTAACAGCTGTTCACTAGTTCATCCAAAGCAATGTGGTGATTTGGAGGCTCATCCACGCAGAAATGAGCCAAAACAGCCACGCTGCAACGCTTTACCTTCATCCAAAATAAAATTGGTTTGGGATTTTGTTGTTCAGTTCGTTTTTCCATAGGAGAGTTGGCCTGCTTTAAATTCACACCCCTCCTTGCTACTCTTTGGAGTAGCTTCCCCGCACAAATAAGAGGACCTAACTCTTAACCCTTTTTGACCACATCAACGTAGACATAAAGACAGAGAACAGAGAATCCTGCCAGCCTCCCAGATATATGAAATCATGCACCCAGCTGCAAGGCACTTTGCACAGCTGTTAATCGTGCTGCGCCGCGATAAACACTCTTAAACTAGTTTACATTTGCTTCAAATAAATACCTCTAAAGAAAAGGAGCCCTACTTTTCTCTTATCTGCCCACTACAGACAGATGTCAGACAGCATGAAAAGCTGGTGATAGTCATTAGGTGAGGCAAATAAGCTATAAATGAAAAGCACTAAGTAGTTCATGCCCTACACAGGGCCAAAAGGGAAGGTTATTTCTAGAATTAAGGAGTTTTTCTCTTCCATGTGTTGGATTGCTCAGACCTGCTCACTGCAACACAAGCTTTCTGGTGCCCTTCACACCACATCGTCCTCATGCTGTGGAAGAAGCTTTCTAACCAGGAGCCCCCTGCAAAATACAAGCGTCTCATACATACACTGAGTTTCGGTCCCAGAAAGCTCCTGGAAATTCAGACCTGGGGGAGCAGGGCCATATTCATACTGCGGCTCCACGTGCAGCTTCTCCTGGCCATTTGTCACCAAGCACATCTTCCCCTCCCTGCTCCAAAGCAGACTGAGCTTAATATACTTATGCAGTTGTGAAGTGTACTGCCTATTATCCAATTAGGCAGCTAACGAGATCTGAGTAACAGCACGTAGGCACAGATACCAGTTGGCTGGTATCTGGTACAGATTGCACACGTACTTTTATTTTTCCAGCCCTTGCAGAAAGAGGGTTGGGATTATTTCGAGGACCGCTTTGAAGACTGGGTTCAGGTAATTGCTTAATTTCATTCGGGACCCGTAAACACATCACGTTTGCTTCCTCTTCATCTCCCGGGGCTGTCATAGAGCAACTGTCCCATTGCAAAAGTTCTCATAAATTCAGTGTACACCGCACATATCAACCTTCAGTGTGGACAGGGGCAGATCTCAACACCTTCCAGGTCCCTTCTATCTTCAGAAATCTAGGGAAGGCAGATCCCTTACTGAAAGGGTCCGTGCATCATGAGGAAAAAATTGTATGCTCATGCAGAAGTGATAAGGATATTGTTCCAAAACAATCTTTGTTAGTTCTGACACTGTTCCCCACAACATTCCCATAAGACCCAGCTAAGAAAACATGAACAAGATGTAATCACCATAAAACGGCTGCTTGACAAAACAGCTCTCAGCGTAATTATCAAGGGTTTGCTATCTCATCGGGAGGCCGCTGGAAAGCGGGTCCAGCCAGGCATACGACCTGTGCAATATTTTCAATAACAGCTTGGATGATGGACTGGAATGTAGGCCCATCAAACCAACAGATGATTCAGAGCTGGAGGATTTGCAAGCACTCTGGGGCACAGGTTCTGATTTCCACATGACCTGGACACACTAGTCCAACATGAACAGGAGGAAACACTTAAGACAGCAAAACTGCATGCACAAATGCAAAACTGGGGAGCGATTCCCTATGCATCAAGGGCTACAGAAAAGGCTCTGCAGCCAGGCTCAGAAAGTTGCACTGCAAATGAGAGGTTCAGCCACAACCCAGGGCAGCCTAAACGCCACCCTCAGCCTGCAGGGATGATCCCTGGAAAGCAGTTAGCTCTACCTTGCGTGGTTCTGCCCTCGGCTGCTCACTGCTGTGCAGCTACTTTTTACAAAACAGTCTGGATCTTGGGAAGAGCCACAAAAATCCACCAAAATTAGAAAACAGCAGGTATGAGAAGAAATGGATCCATTTATGCCAGACACGTTCCTAAGCACAGAGCAGTCCAGGCAAGCAGATGGACCACAGCCTGGAGGAAGCCTCATTCCTCTGTCATCCAGCAGAGAAAATTGCCAGTTTAACTGTTTCCAAAGGCACCTCCCCACCTAAAAACGGGCTAGTGGGCAGCAACGTGGATGGAAAGAACAAGGGTCCATGGGCTTATCTACCGAGAAGAAGAAACCAGCAACTTTATTTTTACAGTTCCCTACTTGCTTTCATTTCACACCCCAGCACACCTCCCCGCATAACCCCACAAGGGTCAGTCTAGACACAACTTTTAGTCATCGTTTAGAAGCAACTTTCTCATTAGAGAATTTTGAAAAGACCAGCTGACCTAGAGACATGCAACCTGTCTCCACACATGGGAAGATACAAATCAGATTACTGGACTACAAGCTACTTAAAATTGGCTGGATCACTAGTAGCCAACACACTGATGTCCTACCTGGCAGCTGTTGTAGATGGTGTTCCTCAGGGAACACCAGTATTGGCATGGATAGTGTTTAAGATCTTAATTAACGATGTGGATGATGGCATGGAGATTCTCTCAGCAAGCTCACAGACCACATCACGCTGGGAGGCAGAAACAACTGCCCCAACGAGCCAGAGGAAACTTCATGAAGAAAGCGATGCAGATGCAAAGTCTTGCGTCCCAGACAGAAGAAGCATTTATCAACACAAACTAGGCAGAGGCTCTTCAGAAAAGCACCCGCGGGTCCTGGTGGTTGATGACTTAAAGAGGAATTAGCAGCATGTTTTTGCAGCGATGAAGCCACAGAAATGGGCTCTACTGGGAAGGACAACGGCCAGCAGTTTGGGGAAAGTGATTCTTCTCCTCCTGGCGCTAGTGAGGCCACATCTGGAGCACTATCTCATTTAGCCATACTGCCCAAAAAGACACTGACAATCAAACAGAGAGATGCTGAGATAATCCGAGGCTAGAACACATGACGTACAAGGAAAGAATGAGGGAACCGGGTTTGTTTAACTTGGAGACAAAATGGGTGTTAATAGATTTAATTTCTCTCTTCATCTAACCAATGGCTTCAGAGAAGATGGAGCTAGACTCCTCTCAATGGCACACACAAAAAAAAAATAAAAAAGACAAGAAGAAATAGACAAGAAAAATGCTGATTTAGATAAAAGGAAAATATTCCTCACCATCAGAGTGCTAAGCATGGCACCAGGCTGCCCAGAGAGGTGGTGGAAACTCCATCCCTGGAGACTTTCAGAACTTGACCACACAAGGACACGAGCAACCTAGTTCTGAAATCAGCCCTGCTTAGAGCAGGGGGGTGGACTACAGAGCTCCAGGTGTCCTCTCCAAACTGTATCAGCCAGCAATTCTAAAAAAGCCTTAAAAAGAAACATTGAACACGGGATTTTGCACAGCAGCTGACAGCACTATACACCTGTTGAGAGATAACAAGAACTTTGGACTTAAATGCTGTCAGTAAATACTTTCCACATGACAAGTTAACGATGATAAAGTTCCCTTCATCTGTAGTTAAAGAAGAAGGGAAAAAAATGGTGATAAAGTTTCCTTCATCTGCAATTAAAGAGGAAGAAAAAAAAAAAAAAAAAAGCTAGAGCTTCCACCATCCTTTGAAACAGCCAGATCTTTGAAAGTGCAAGAGAAACTGAAGACTCACATTACACAAGTTATCAAATAAAGGCTCAAAAAGAAAGCTGAGGGTAATTCAGAGCAGATAGGTACTGATAGCTCAAACAAACAAAATTAAGGCTGTTCAACCCAGCCAGCCCCTGCCACCACAATAAGCAGGAAAACCTGTCTCGAGCAGCCTTCCTACTGCCATTAGCTTCTCCACCTACCTCACGATGAAGGCTCTCTGCATGTAGGCACAGCTTTCTTATGTATTTCCGACTCCCTCCCACTGAGAGGAATAAAAAGCTGGAGAAAATAGTCACAATGATACAGGCAAGTGATCTTTTTCCAGAAATAAAGTGAAGCACTCCTGGTACAGACTCACTTTGCAAATGGAAACGGCAGATGGCTGTATTTCCTCAGACACAGTTCATAGGAAACTGCCACCTTCCTCTAACTATCTTGTAAAAATGGGCCCCCTAAAACCTCACAAACCAGATTCCAGCACGCAAGGAGGCCAGTGGATGCAAACTGCAATGATGTGTGGATTGGGAACATCTGTCCGCTTGGAAGCGGAACAAATCCAGCTCAGATATCTGGCTCCATCACGCCAACAGCCATTTGGAATCACTTTCCTAAGATTACAACGATCAAACGGCCATCGCCTTCGAGCAAACAGCTAATCATTACTTATCATGCCGGCTGGCACGTAACCGGTTTATCCTTCTAAGTAATGGCTCTAGCACTAATCCGCTACGTTTACTTTTGAACCTCAGCTCTCCTCCCAAAGGGATCAGCACAGCCACGAACTACCAGTTGTGCAAATGCACGGACGTCCTTCGCCACAACGAAGAGACGGAACCCAACGTACCGAGCAGAACCACGGCGTGGAGGGCTAAGAGGAGGTCACGGTGAGCTGCAGCGGGGAGGGCAGCTGGCGAGGTCACAGCTGCCCAAATTACAAGTCGGTTAGTCACGGGGAAAGCCTTGATGGCAGCAGCTGACAAGGACCTCCACTTCACCACGCTGTTCTCAAGCTCCCTGTGAAGACCCCATAGTACATCACCGTAGAAAAGATGGTACTCAGCCTAGAAGAGCATGTGTCTTACTTTTATAGCGGGTGGAGAGGCATAATCCCCATCGCTGGCCTCTGCTAAGGAGGGTGACACTGCCTTAGGCAGCTCTCTGATCAAAACTTTGGACCCCTTCCTAAGGGAGCCCACCACAACAGTTCTGGATCCCATTCCAAGGGAATCAAGGGACAAAAAGACGAATGACTCAGTGCTTAACTCTGAAGACCGCTGAAACATTCAGTCCTTTCTTGACTTCTTTTCAATGTCTACCACCAGTTGCTATTGTATAACTGGAGCTTCCCCTTGCTTTAAAGGGGACGTTTAATTTGGTGTGCTATATTCTGGCACAGTTCTTCAATCCACCCATCTAAATCTGCACTGCTCTCAATGGGGACAGTTCAACCCTCTCACTAGCGCTAGCAGTGGCAGTCATGGCATGGGCCGGGGATTGGATCCAACTGAAAACCTATCCTACAAAAACAAACAATAACCTGCTGCCAGGCAGATGGGCATCCTCATCCTCTCGTCCATGGTCACAGCAGCACACAAGCAAGAGTGAGACCAAGCCCCTCGTTAGCAGCAGTGTCTTAAAAACTCATAAGCCAACCATGGGACTGTGCCTTGGTGGAGATGGAAGTCATGCAAGAGAGGAAACAGGCAGAGACAGGCCAGCACACTGAACAAATCTTAATGCAATTCCACTGCTGAAGCCAAACTACAGCCCTCAGAGCAACCCAGGCTTTCCAGAAAGGTCCACAATTCTCAGGCGTTCAGCCCGAGCGTCACCAGACGCGTTAATGATGCGCGTCCTCCCAGCGGCATCCCCTGGGACGCCAAGAGCGAGCAATTCCAAAAAAAGAAAATCCTGTTGGAAAAAGATTGGAGATCAAAGCAAGAGGTTACACCTACATCCTGGAACATGCACGCTCCTGGAACAAAATCATTTTAAATTCAGTCTCAAAATACACGCCTGTCCGACCAACAGAAGCGTGAGGGTAGCAGGACTCAGGTCTTGTACCTGCACGTTCCCTCTGGAGAAAAAGCCTCGTACTGCAGCATAGCCCACCTGCCCTGCAAAATTAACTAAACTGAACACAGCTCTTATAAAGGAAAAAAACTGCTCCTCTTCTAATCAGCAGCTGCCTTACGAACAGCCCACACTCCCCTTTTAGCTTTAGCCCAAGGTCTTTTCTAGATACCCAGGCTACAAGGTAACCTCCTCCGAGTAGGTGTTTCACAATGGAAATGATCCAAACCAAAAGGGTTTCTTTCCTTCTCTCTCCAAAGCCTTCAAATACCATCATATCCTGTTCAATATTTGGCCCATTCCAAGCATGCCACTAACCTACGGTGTTAAATGCCATTCAGTTAAATCTTGAGGACACACTTTAAAAAAAAAAAAAAAAAAGAGTCTGTGATCATGCAGAATAGTGGTAAAGCACAAAGGAAATTATAAACAATTATCCATCCACCTTCATTGCTCAGTACCCTACTTGTGTCAGCCAGGAAAACAAATATTTTCTTGTTTCTTAAAAGATAATTCCTGCCTTTGAATCCAATACTTTAAAAAAAGAAAAACACCTTTTATTTAAATTTTCAAGCCATTTCAAAGACTCTGCAACATTTTGAAGGTCTGCTTGATAAAAGAAACGCCAGTGACCAACTAATGGAAACTGAGGATTCCCCACAGGCTGAAATCATCTTTATTCCAGTGAATTCAGCTCTCTAGACTTCACACAGCTGAGAATCTATCTGGCTTACTGGAACCTCAGTTCTACCAAGGGTTTGCTCTGAGACTCACAGATCTCTACCTTTTTTTTTTTTTTTTTTCCCCCTATTTGCAAAAAATGAGAACCCAAACCAGATCCCACCACCCTCATTCTTGCAACCACCGGGTCCCAGCTCCAGGATATCCCAATACAGAAGCTCCAGTTGCCATATATAGAAAAAGTTCCTCCGGGCTGCAGCCCCATCACTGTCCCCAGCATCCCCATGGATGCCAGCTGAGGTATCCAAGGCCTTTTCTTCCCTAGAAATGACCAAAGAACACAAGGGAAACTGTCTTGGCCAGGCTGTGTATTTTGCTGACGTGACAGATGCCCTCTGGACAGGACAAGGTAAAGTGCCATGAACTCCATAAAAGACCATACAGCTGGCAGAGCTGTACAGCGAGACAACCAAAACACCACCGCGAGTTGCACATGTCAGGATTAATATCAAGGGCCTTTATTAGAGGTCTCTCAAAAACCACCTCGGCGCTTGCAAAGCTGGAAGTTTGAGATACAGCAAGGAGGTGAACCGCACGGGCTCCCCAAAATATTTTTGCAACAACAGAGTGCCAACAACTGAAAATAAAAGATACCAGGAGCAAACCCAGGATGTCAAACTCTGGATTTTATACAGCTGCTTCCCAGCACAGAGCCGCACGTCCTGTGACCCAACAGGAGCTCCACGTACCGTGATGCACAGAGTGCTCTCGTGCTAAGTCGAGCGGCCACGGAGATCTAATTTTGCAAGTAGCTCACATCCCCACCTGCAGTATTTCTGGAATTTACTCTTAAAATTAAAAGAAACCACAGAAACATCAGTTTGCAGCAAGCAAAGATTTCTAAAGCATTTCCACAGTGACTGCTATAAACCCAAGTCCTATCACTGTGTCTATACAAACGTGTCCTGTACACAGAGCGTGAAACCACATGGAAACCAATACCCCGATAAGAGCTGATGAAAACCGAATGTGTCATCAAAATAGCTCCAAAATTTCCTGTTCCCTCAATAGCTCCGACTGAAACAAGCCTGACTATGTCTCCTGGAAAGGGCCTGAGGTTTTGTGATGTCTTTTGCTAAACTGTGCATTTCTTGAGTGTCTGTAATACAAGTAGCTGACGGCATTGGTTCATCTGTGATTATGCTATGTAGTTCCTGGGAAAAGGAGATGCACAGAATTCAGAGACCAGCATCATCGTTCTCCTTCAACCCTCATCTGGGTCAGCTAGAAATTCACAGAGGATCTGTGTAAGATCTCATTAAGATCTCATTAAAAAGAACTAGTTTTCTGAGAGAAGACAGTCATAAAAAACAAAACAGTAGCATAAACCAGCTCCAGGGGTGTAGAGGACAGGCAGCTCCCCTTTTGTTATAGGCAGGAATAAACAGGAATAAATCAGCTGCGTTATTTTACTAATTCCAGACTTCTCAAACTGGACCTGTAGAACAAGAGATGGGCAGGAGCCCAGAGATCTTTCGGAAGAAAAGTGCAGCCCCCCAGGTGAAAACCCGAGCGGGGGGCACGTCAGCTCCAGGGGGCCGGGGACCGCGAAGGACAACAAGTCACAGCAGTGCTCGGCACCCACTCGCACTAACACCCTTCACAGCCCCAGATCCCACCGCCTGCTTCCGCGCGGGCTTTGCCCCAAGGCAGCGATCCCCCCCCCAAAACAGCCGCTTCTCCACGTTGCCAAGCGGCTCCCAGACCGGAGACCCATCTTGCTGCCAGCTCTGCAGTTACCCACGTCTGCATCCTACTCCCGCTCCCCGCAGCGCAAAGGGAGGGGGACAAGGAAAGGCAGGGAGATCACTGGCCACGGAGCAGCAGGAGCACCGTGCACCCTGCGGCATGGCCAGCGACACCGTGCGCGGACACGTCCGGGCGGCAGCGGGGGACAAGCGGCTGGGCAGGGTGAGCTGAGGACATGGGGACGGCAGCGCGGTGCAGCGGGTGGTTCCACTTTGGCATCGCCCGGTGCTCGTTCCCACAGTGCTGCATCCATCGGGGCTCTGCCGCTTCCCAGCGATTGCCAGCAGTGCCCAGGTGGGAAGGGACGGGCTGGCCCCGCGGGGCCCGTGCGAAGCGCCAGGTGCGGAGCACCTGAGCTAGGGGTGCCCAGCTCCCGTGCGCTCCTGCTGGTCCATCGGGAACGGGAATGAGAGGGGCAAGAAGGGAAAGAGAGGAGGAGGGAAGAAAAGAAAATGAGGGGAGAAAAAAAAAAAGGAAGAAAAAAGAAAGGGAATGGAAGAAGAAGAAACAAAAGGCCAAAACGGATAAAAAGGAGAAAAATGAAACAAAGAAAAAAACATAAAAAATTTAAACAAAAAAAGAAAGAAGAAAAAAATAAAAAAAAAAATAAAGACAGAATAAAGAAAGAAAGAAGACAGATCGCAGCAGGGCACCCGCAGCAGGTCGGCGGCGGCGGCGCCTCCGTCCGCGCGGCCCCCGCGCGGCCCCGCGATGTCCCCGGGCTGCG
>JAYECN010923810.1:0-38983 GCA_035222435.1 Microcambeva ribeirae | reverse complement strand
TTTTTTTTTTTTTTTTTTTTTATTTTTTTTTTTTTTTTTTTGAGTATTTAAAAAAAAAAGAGGGAGAGAACAATTCTGTAACAACACCCCTGTTTTGTCATGTGCATGCACCCAAATAGCTCTGTTCTGGGCAATTTCAGTTTGGAATTGTTATATAGTGTGTAGTGACTTTCTTGTGCTGTTGCCTTGGAAATTATTTTGTAATGTATATAACTGATTTATATTTTATATATATAAATATATATATATAAAAAGCATATATTTATATATAAAAATCATATTTATAGATTTTCATAGAGTTTTATAAAATGGTAGTATAGTTAATGAGAGCAAGAGTTGAAAAACAAAATAGTTTAATAATTAAATTAGAGGATTGTTTCATAATAATTTCTCTTTTGGGGCCTATTCAAAATATAAATTGGATAGCATTTAATTGCTAAAGCTGGTTAAGTGTAAAACTCATTTTAATATGACTTAAGTGAAACAGTAACTTTGATGTGATTGAGAAGCAATTTAAAAACTCACTTTTTTTTTTAAAGGCTTGTACCTTCAAGTTTATAATCACGTTTTACTAAAGTTCTTTGATACTATTTCTCCTAAAAGTACCTCCTTAAAACAAATTAAAATGCTAATTTTAAGGGAAGATACTTGTTTTGCTGATGCTGCAGTGTGGAATTTAAATGGATAACTGCTGTATTATTTAAATACTCATGGTTGTTTGTATGTATATATCTATATAAATAAATGTACAATGTCTCATTTAAACACAGTGTAAGAAGTACATAGAGAAAAACATTGTGAGTAATAAGTATTTTGTCCCATCTACCTTTTGACAGGAGAATTAGATGACAGAGAACAGGCAAAGCTGGAAGTAAAAGTATGGGATCCAGATAGCCCCCTTACTGACCGTCAGATTGACCAGTTTTTAGTTGTAGCACGGTAAGATTAAAATCCTCTAATAAAAAAATTTCCTTTCCTTTTTCTACTGACTATTTATTCCCCCATATTTCACATATATTCCATTTTTATTCCTTTAGCAATGCAACTTGTAATGCCTAGGGGGTATTGTGTAGTAGAATGTTTCCTCTCCCACCCCAGCTTTGAGAGTCTTTCAGAGCAAGAACCAGGGCAGGTCACTTCTCATGTTCACCGTGTCAGGTGCTGTAATCTTCTGACGTGAGCATCATGAAACACAGCACTGAGCCAGCAGTTGCTTAGAAGTGCTCTGCAACAGTGTCATTTTACAATCACTCTATTCTTCATGTCATATTTACATTATTCAGCACTAAAATTCTTGGGTATTTTTCAACTTTAATATTCTGCTAGTAGAGTATACTTAATTTTAAATGTGTATTTTATTCTTTTTAAGCATTAAATAGCATGAGACTCCATTAATGAAAAGATTAGATATTGACTTTAAGATGCTGTTGCTGATGCCAATCTAAGAGGTCTTCTTTTTAACACTATTTCAAATTCATTAGGAAGGGAAACATTAACGTGATAATAAGGAAAACAAAGAAAGCTTTCCCATATACAGAAACCACCAAAAATCCACCTAACTGAAATTATTTTGCTTAGATACTCCGAGGTAAGGCATAGTTCTAGTTTATTAGAGGAAAATTGTGAGTTTGCAAAGTCATGTATACGCAGAGGCACATGTACCCAGAGGTGGTTTGCTCTAAACAAGTTTGTTGAGAGTATACCCACTGTTCTTGTTGTATTTCCAAAAGAGAAAAGCGGTGCATGCAAGGGAACAGTTTGAAGACAGATGCACTCAAATTACAAAGGACCTTTGTGTCACCTGGCTTGCTAAGAGTGAAAGGTAGAAGAGGGATAAGAGCTTCAGCAGCCTGGATCAAGCACTTTCTAGTCTGACTTGATGCCGGAGTGCTCTTGCTACCTGTGAGAATAGCAACACGTTCATTTTCTTCAGCGTAAGTGGAACTTCCTGTATTTGTGCCCACGGCATCTTGTCCTTCCTCAGGTACCACTCAAAGTCTGGCCCCATCTTTACTTTCTTCCATTGGACTGACACTGAAAAGACCCCCCCACCCCGAGCGCTCTCCCGAATGAACAGTCCCAGCTTCCTCAGCCTCTCCTCACATGAGAGACGCTTCCGTCCGTTAACCATCTTAGTGACCCTTGGCTGCCAGTAAGTCCGTGTGTCTTGTACTGGGAGCCCCGAACTGCACCCAGTGCTCCAGGTGTGGCCTCCCGGGGGCCGAGTAGAGGAGAAGGATCCCGTCCCTCAGCCTGCCGGCATCGTTCTGCCTCACGCAGCCTGGGGAGCTCTCGGCCTTCCTGCACGAAGGGGCTCACGGTGCCTTGTTGGACCCGGCCCCCCTGGCAGAGCTGCTCTCCAGCCGGTCGGCCCACCGCCCGTGCTGCTGCCTGGGGTTTCGCTTCCCCGCTGCGTGCGCTTGTGCTTTCCTCTATTGAATGTCATTGTCAGGGTTGATTAGTAAATCCATGTGCCATCCTTTGCCAGCTGAAAAATCATCTCTTTAATATATGTTCATCTGGGAACTGTTCTCTGCTGCTGGCCATCCTCTGGTAGTGTCCTCTCTATTTTATTGTAGTAATTGCGAATTTTCAGATGGAGGCCAAAACCATGGCAAGTGTGGATGCAATGTAGCTTTATACAGTAACTAAAAATGTTCTTCTGTTTTGTTTTTCCATTCCTTTTCTGGTAATCTCTTAATAATTTTTTTTTTTTCCTATGACTTGCTGAGTACTGAGCTCAGGTTTTCACTATACTGGCTATAGGGAATCCTATGTTTTCTTACAGAATAAGCATAAGTAACTTATCACTTTGTATACACACAGAGTTGAGTATTTTCTCAGTGTTCACTTAGTAACATTGAACTTCCCTTGCAGCTCTG
The DNA here is from genome assembly GCA_035222435.1 of Microcambeva ribeirae. Taxonomy (NCBI): domain Eukaryota; kingdom Metazoa; phylum Chordata; class Actinopteri; order Siluriformes; family Trichomycteridae; genus Microcambeva; species Microcambeva ribeirae. Next base: position 36,101 of record JAYECN010923810.1, on the reverse strand, counting down.
TCGCTCAAGAGTATGGTACAATTCTTTGTGATTAATTTTAATATGCTTTAGATTTTATTTCCCTGAGTTTTTCGTGGGATTTGCCCCATATTTTTCTGAAAGGTTTTCACTTGATTGATTTTTAACCTTTTTTCCCCTCTTTCTCCTGTGTTTTTTTTTTTTCTTTCTTTTCTTTCTTTCTTTCTTAAAAGTCCAATTTTTCTATTTGCCATATAAGTGTGGTTGTAGCTCATCTTGGACATATGAGAAAGTCAGGTTTTGCAGGACAAGGACCCCACAGTAATAGCTTTAATATTTTTTTCTTCAAATGGATCTTGTCAGGAAATTACTTTCTCAAAATTTTTCTCAGATCTTCTTGTAGAAATGTTTCAAAAATGACAGTATTTCTTGTAGGAGCTGTTTGTACATAGTACTACTTTTTATATAGTCATTTTCTCTTTTTTTTTATTATTTTTGTCCCTTAAAAGTGCTGTTGTTCACTGCTGTTTTGTGCACAGAGAAACAGAGAAGAAGAAACCATTTTAATAATTTCAAGAAGTGCTATCTGAGGTAGTACAACATGGGCAAATTTGTCTGTCATATGAGGTGATAACTTACGCTCTTTATTCATCTTGGACAACTCTGCAAATCCTCACACCACCATATTCTCACTCAAATGGCTCAGTCTTGATACAGGCTGTATTTAAACCCTGCCAGCTCTTTCTACAGAATACCTTCAAAATTCCTTATCCAGTATGGCCACAGCCACAGCTTTCATCCAGACTGTTGTTGTTTTGTTTCTCGACTGCTTCATTTCTTTGATTTTGTTGTCTTTTCAGATCTATTTAAGATACTGCTGTGATTTTTTTTTTCTGCTTTATGAGGTTTTCATCATGCCCCTGTACTCTTGGCCTGCTTCCCTTCAGTGACACGATCCTGGGCCCTCCTCCAGCTAGGCAGCGATGCTAACCTCTATCACCCCCTCTTCGCACGTTCCCCCGTGCTTCCAAAACACTCTGTAAAACTCTAAACTAAAACAGTATTACTCCCTTTAATGCAGGGCAATATCCCCGTGTATGTTTTTAAATGAATCTATATCTGTCTCTCCTATTTTAAATGTTACAGATGTGAGTTAACAGAATTTTGAAGCAATGTGTCAGTGCTATAAAATACCTGATCTAAAGCTTTGTCGGAATCCAGGGCTCTGAGGCACGATAAAATAATGATAAGTGGAGTATTTGACACATGTGTTTGTATTATCTTAATAAGTCCACATTTGTTTCCTGAAGCTTGCAAAAGCTGTTTGACAGTTATACAAAATAGACAACAAAATAGAGTAATAAAATCAGTCGAATGGTGCCCATAGTTTGCATCGTTTTTGGACGTGGCTGTGCAGGGAATGCCTCCGTAGGCCAGGCCTCTGAAGCTCTTCTGGATCAGTGCTCAAAAACTGTTCGATCCCTAGAAAGTTCACTATCAGGTTTTGGGGGTGGGTTGTTTGTTTGTTTGTTTCCATGTAGATATTGTTGAGTTTTACAGAATTTGTGGATTTATGCCATAGTCTTTGTCTCTGGTCCCAGACTATTCTGTTTTGCTCCACGTTTGTCAGCTGTAATAGCTGTAATAAGGCCTGGAGAGAACTTTCATGGTTCAAGTGTTTAAGATAATTAAAATAAGATTACCTGAGTAAGGTAATGCTGGATCATTTTGTCTAGCTCTTAGAGCTCTTATGCCTGCTTGCTTACAGAATCTGTGCAAAGAATGAGCTCCGCTGATACCAGCAATTGGTTTTCATTCTTGTCCATCTCACTGCCACCCGTGTAATTTGCTTTCTGCAAGCTTTTTGGCCCAGGTCAGCTTGCTTAGCTTGTTTTGGGTGGTGTGGGAGGAGGTGGTTTCTGTTTGAAGTCACCTTGAAGTTTCAAATACTTGTAATTACTTATTGACTAACTAATCTGTTTCTAGTCTGCTGAACACCGTTTATTATTACTATTGTTGTTATTATTATTACATTATTTTATTATTATTACTTTTAATTAAGCATAGTTCTTGTTAAGTGTTTTTAGTTGTTCTTTGGATTCTATCAATTTATGGAACATTAAAGAATCCATCTTAAAAACAAACAAAAAAAAAGAGTAATTAGGGTCTTACTGTTCAGTCTGTTTTGCATGAACAGCCTCAAAAGTTTTTTAATTTAAAATTGCTAGCAGGTAGGTGCAGACAATCGTGCATTTCTGGAAATGGGCATTGATTTTTATTTTTAAAGTTTTAAAAATCATCATTGGTCTGTATTATTGGGGGAAAAAATAATGCAAGCAAAAAATCACAAACGAAATATTTGAGCTTTGTATTGATGTGTACCTCATATCTGTATTTTTAATTAAAAATATAATATTAAAATGGTTTAAATACTAAAATTAGCATTTAAATTTGGAATTTTAATCATATTGACTGGATTATACAGAGCACCTAATGATCACTGTTAAGATTTGGGACGAGGTTACCATTTAAGAGCGAAGTGCTCTAAGATTCCTGTGCTTGTGTGGGTTGTCTGAAAAATTCAGTGTCCGAAAGATGAACTGGAGATTGAGTTGCTTTTGAGATGGTGCCTCAGATTCTCCAGCCCTTTAAAATAACACATTGCCTGTATTTTATGGTGATTTTTGCCATTTTGGACTCACCTGCCCCCACCATTCTCAAGCAGTCTTTCATGGACAGTTGTGGTTCTTCTCTACTCAAGTATAACCTCGGTAGTGATGTCAAGCAGCGCATCAATTCTTACTTCTTTATCCCTTATTCAAAGTAAATCTAGCTTTACATTATTCCTTAATTTTGCCTTATGAACCAACCTTATTCACATCTGTCTAGAAAGCCTGAAGGCAGCTTGACATGTTAGTGAGCTGTCTGTGAGGACATACTGTTTGCAAATTCCACAGTATACTCTGATTTTTGCTTTAGAAGTATGGTCAGAATTTGGTGTTAATTAGGCAAAAAGAAAGATAAACCAGAAAGGTTAGCAGCAGAAGGCAGATACAGTTGTGCTGCATGCTGCTTTCCTGGTTTGAGCAGTAGTGACAGAAGGATTACAGGAAAGACTGTTCAGTTACAACCTTCATCGATGCCAACATGTTTAGAGGGGTTGACTGACTATCAGGAAATGTGGCACAATACAGCCTTATTCTTTGGACTAGTTTGTGAACACACGCAGTTTCATGTCCTGCCTAACTTCTTCTTCTTTTTATTTTTTTTTTAAATCACATACTTGTTCATATTTGTTGTATATTTGCATTCCTGTGAAGAAAGAATAAAGGTTGTGGAATATAACTTATTTTTCTACAGCCTTCAGAAATGTAAATGGATATTATCTAGAGTGTGAATCACTGCTGTTTAATCTTAAAATTTTTGGCAGAGAGTTTGAATTATTAAATGTTTTGAGATGTAAGATAAATGGTAATAATGGTTAAATGTTACTGTTTTCTTTATGATCAAAAATATGCCTTACCAAGTAAAACTCTTGATGAACCTTACATTATTTTATCACTGAATATAGAAGCTATGCTATGCATTGACATGATACTTTTAGCATGTCGCTCTGTGTAAGTGACAGTCCTAGTTGGCATAATTCTGCACCGATATCGTGCATGGAGTATAACTGCTGAGCCAAGCTTCACTCCTTAGTCAAAAGGTTTGCTGTGGTGTTAAATATTAGCTGGTGTATTTATATCCTTGAATTTAGAGGGATTTGCATCATGTCATAACTGCAACAAACTTTTTTTTTTTTTTCCACTATCATATTGACATACTATATCACTAGAGTTGTTATCTCATTTCGGGTACTGGAGCGGCACGTGCTTTATTAACTTGTAATCTTTCCCATATTTCGCTGCATCTTTATTGATTTGTCCTGTTTTGTACGTATGTAAAACTGGCTTATTCACCTTTCCCTTTACAATACCTGCTTTTTGATAGCTGTGTTTTCAAGCAAAGTTTGCAAACTAGAACAGTTACTATCACACTCATCCTCCATCCTTATGCCTTGTCTTTTGTTGATGTAGTTGTCTTTGAAGTCTCATAAATGCCATGTACAATCCATTAACCAAACAAAAAAACCCAACAAAATGTAAAATTCTGAGAAAAACTGGTACATTTCAATAAAGTTGACTGCTTTTTATTGAATAGGTTGAGAGACTTATTTAGTTTATTACTACTTAAAACTCGAGACAAAAGTACAGTTCTAGAGGTAGAAATGCTAAGGTCAGCATGCTTTAATTGTCTCAGTAGCACAAGCAGTAGATGGGAATTACTGAGGTAAATCAAATGTTAGTAATTTCCTATCTTATTTACCTGTAATTCCAAAAATGGACTCAGTTGAGGACCTTGGCAGTCCCTTTTTTTTCCCTAATCATATTTTAATTTGTTAAACAGTATTTAGACTTCTGTAATTAAGAAATAGTAATTATAGTTAGAAAACACAAACAGACTGGAGTCTTTGACTTCTTAATAAATTTGAAATTGGTACGTAAGAATTCTGTGGGTATCTTTTGCTTTCATGCTTTTTCAAGCAAGTGGCTAGTTAAGCAGGGTGTTTTTCCTTGGGGAGAGATGCTTGACGGTTTGTGTGTAATAAATCATCCTTTATTAGCAAAGATCTGAAACCTTAGCATTATGATATGTGCCTTTTATTTTAAAAGGACACTTTTAAAGACACAACAGAATGTTGATTAAAAAAAAAAAAAAAAGAAAAAAGGCTAAACCTTTCTGTGCACTCACTGCCTGCTGTCTCTCTGTTGCAGCGCGGTTGGTACCTTTGCTCGAGCCCTGGACTGCAGTAGCTCTGTCAGGCAACCTAGTTTACACATGAGTGCAGCTGCTGCTTCCCGAGACATCACACTGGTGAGTGGCTTGTTAAAAACCATCCTACAAAGCTTTGTCTTTTTTTTTTTTTTTTTTTTTTTTTTTTTTCTTCTTCATCTGGGAATTCAATAAAATCTACTACTCCTCAGTCTCTGTCTTCTAGAGGTCTGCTTTCCCCTGGTACCTGTTTGCAAGATATCTGTTTATATAGTAGATAATCCTTTGGGTTTTTATAAGGCTGTTAATGCTGCCCTTTGGGATCATACTGTAAATCAATTGACTTCAACAGAAATGTACTTATATATAATATCCTCAAATGTGACAGTTATCACAGTAGCAATGTGGTTAATACATGTTGTATAAAGTTTCACTCAATATAAGTGATCAATAGTGTGATTTAAAGCATATTGGAATAACACTGAGCATTCTCTAGATAATATCATATTATAAATATTTGTGAGTCTGTAAATGTTGTAAAGAGTATAAATCATCAGACTTTATAAGCAACTTTTGGAAGAGTACTTTGCTGAGGATGTCGTTAGGATATTTCCTTAGGATGTCGTTAGTATATTTCCTTAGGATGTTGAGCTATTAATTATATTAGTATCTTCCAGAGAAAGTTAAAATATGTGTGTATATATATAAGTTACAGAGCAAAGGAAAGGCCAGGAAAATTATGCAAGAGCAAAATTTTAGTGTGTGTTAGAATCAAATTTGATTTTGCTTTACCAGAGACCGGAGTTTATTATTTTAAGAGTTCTATACAAAATTATATAATAGTGAAGGGTCATGTGGAGCTGTTATTCATCAAATATTACAAGTATTGCAAATATGGTGAGTTTTACAACTAGGGGGCATTCGGTGAAGCTAAGAGATTAAAACCAGTAAGATTTTACTGATTTACCCACTACTCTACACGGTGGGTAGAGAATTGAGTGGAATTCTGGAATTGAGTGCTATAAGAACTGACAATATCAGCAGGTTAAATAGGGGGTTAAAAACGTAATGGGCAGCAGGTCCATAGCTCGTTAGCAGTGAGCATGGGCAAAAGTTACCGTCAGGCGTTCCCATGTCCCACGGGTTGTGGTTGCTGGGGAATGAAGTGGAATAAACCCCAGGATGTGATGAGACTTGAGTGTCCTCTCCCAGTGACAACTCCTGGTGCAGCTGTCAAAGGCAGAACATTTTCCTAGAATCGCTGATCTGACCTGGTGGGGCAATTTTTGTAATTTAGGTGAAATATATTCATTAGTACAACGAGAAAAATACTTAACTTCTGGCACTTTATAGAGCACTTCTGGCCTATTAAAGAGGAAACTGACGCACAGGAACTGACAGCAGCCTGGACTGCTATAGTGTGGTAGAGAAAGTGGCCAATGTAATGTTTTCAGCAATACTCGAGATAATATTTTACATTCAAAACATGCTTTTTCTGTTTCATATTCCCTGATATGACCTTAGTGACATGATTCCATTCACATTAAATATTTTATACTTTTTTCCCATCCAAATAGTTCTCTGATTTCACATTTTTCATTTTATTAAAATTTCATTAGATTGAGACTTTCTAATAATTCCCATAGAATGCATGTCTGTCTTATAGTACTCAGTGATTAATATAATAGATTTATCCCTATAGCAAATTCTTTTTGTTTGAAAGTATGTGTGCAGTGCTGCTAATAAAAGGATACATTTAGTGTTTGAGTGCCATATAAATGTTTCTGCCTTGCAAATGATCCATTAAGTTCCATTACACTTAATGAAAGGCATATCTTAAAATGAGGCACCAGAGGAGCCACCCCAGGTTTAATTATTGCGTCTGTTCTTTCTCATTTTCCTGCCCCCTCAGCTTTTTAAAACCTTTCTCTTTTGCTTCTTGGAAATGTAGTCTGTTCCAAGTTAAGAAAAGACATATTTGTCATTATAGTAGTTATTCGTTCATATACTTGTTAATTGGGAGCGTATTTTGAGCAGCACTTAGTGCAGGAATTTGCAGGAGTGGTGTATTTCATCAATGCTCTCGAGATGTGGTACACGAAGAACAGAGGTTGTTTCAGGTAGATGTCTGTAAACAGACTAATATGAAAAAGTGCACGGGATATAAACATGGGTAAATTGAAAGTGAATGTTCGCACTAAGCCTAAGCAAGGAGGTTACTGTCAGATTTCCGTATCTCAAGAGACAGGAGACAAGACAGGAACCTCTCGAGTCACGCAAAATACCCTCCTGAAGGGCTTATGGGCTTCCTTCTTACATGGTGGAAGTGGCCATAACATCTCAAAGCGGCATAGGATTTCATGCTCTTTTCCTCTTACAGTGGTAAAGGTTTGTGAGACAGAGCTTCCTGAAACGTATTTCTTGTCTTCTCAGACCCAGTGACCCATTTTATAAGGAAACTGGAGAAGAACTGGAAAGACTTACTATCTCAGATTCCTAAGCCCCACCTAGCGCGTGCATCAGAGAGAGGCAGTAATGCAGAGGAGGTTGAGGGGGTTGTCGCCGTCAACCTCCTTATGGAACAGTGGGCTCATTGGGAAGAGCCTGTGCTATTCTATACGAAGGAAGGCAGTTTTATTCCCTGGTGCCTCTTGAAAATAAATTATATAAACAGTCCTTTGAATTTTATACAGCATCACTTTCTAATGAATTACATAAGACTTCTCTATATGTAGTCCCTGCTGCAAACATGTTTAAAGTATTATTATAGTATGCAGGCTACTGAAATGGTGGCTTGTTTCTGGAACCACATACTCCCGTTTGCAGTGTACCCTGTCACTCCCTGTCTCCCCAGATCTGTGCTGCCTTCCCACCTACTTAAGCTCCCAGTTAAGTTCCCCCAGCCAACCTGGCTAATCCCTTCCCCCTGGTGCAGGGAAGCTCCGGGCAAGCTCTCTGAGGGAAGGAAGATTCTCCAGGATCTGCTTTGGAGCTCTGACTGCACCTCCCAGCTGCTCCTCATGCACCACTAGCAGCTTCTTGAGGTCTTCAGGTTCTTGGGAAAAGCAAATAAACAGGACTTTTGACCTCAGGCTCCAGTTCTGTCTTCAGGCTGCCCTTGCTTTTGCTAGTAGAATTTATGTGCTGCGATGTGGGGGACTGAAAGTGGGGGCTGACAAACCTGCAGAAAGCGAAATTGTTACTGCAGGAGCTTGTCAGAGATCCTCCGTCGCAGACAACCCAGTGAAGACAGGATTATCGACGGAGTTGCTTCTGTCTATCTCTTTTTGTGTAACAATAGAGAACTTACGGAAGTTGATATTTATTACAGATGCAAAAATGAATGTAAAGCAAGAGCATGATCCTGATTTATTTGCTTCTGTTTGCGTTTTTAAGAAAATTGGTTATCAGCGATATTCAGAATAGGTCTGAATTTAACAGCTGCTTGGAAGGTGCTCAGTGTTTGCTGTTTTTCCATAAGTGGTGAGATTTAAACCTTGGTAATGCTTATACTGCAAGTGTTTGAGCTTTAGGCCTGGTTTACTCACAAACTGGCTGGTAAGTAATAAACAAATAAATAAATTTATGTTCCCCAATCTGAAGATTATGTATTTTAGGCATCGTTACATAGTATCTCCATATTAGAATTTCTCTTTAAGAGAAGGGTTCTTTCTCAAGGCTCATCAATCTAACTCGAACCCCATGTAAAATGACCCGTTGTAGGATAAAGGCAACATTACTTCTTGCAGAAGAAGCAGTTCAGATCCTGTCCCTGGTAGCTCTCCAAGAAGTATATTGAAGTCTGAAGAAAGATCTTAGCCACTCATAGGAGAGAGCAGTAGATGAGAATTATTTGTGATGCATTTATACCCAGAAGCTCAACTGGAATTGCTCTGTAAGGGCTGTAGTGACAAACAGTGCAAGACCGTTCCTACTCTGACAGGTCTGGCCAGACAGGTCAGAGCCTGATGTTATGCAGCTGTGTATTTTGCAGGCGGATGGTGCTTCATACTGCTAATATCTCCTTCAGCACAACAAGTCACGGTTCTCTAATAGGGGCTTTGGGGGTGCTGAGTCAGAAAGCTTCTTAGATGTTGCCCATCTTCCCTGCGGGTGGTGTTGCTACTTGTCACATTCCCCATCATTTGCTGGTGATGGGAGTGTTCAGAGATGGCTCTAAACAGGGTGAGTGAAGAATGCTATCACCTGCCTAAAACAGATGATTAAAAACAAACAGGTGATTAAAAACAAAAAACAGAGAAACTTTGTAAGTCATCTGCAGAAACAGTATTTGCAAGGGCAAAAGTCTTGTTTGTTTTTCAGTGTGATGATAGGCAAAAGAGTAAGTGAAAGAGTAAATGATGGTTTCCTTCCCCAACAATGAAAATACTGAGTACCTAGATGCATGCATATTGAGCTGCTGTTTAGAACTGTTGTTAATTGAAAATGTCTCCTCAGCCTCTCATCAGACAGTGTGCCATTTACTTGAAACCTACCAACTAAAGCTTCCCTGGAAATATTTGCTAGCAATTTGCAGGAACTAATTAACTGTTGTCATTTTAGATAAACATCTTATTAAAGTACTTTCTTTACTAATTTAAGTAGTAGAAAATTACAGATTTTCCTTACATTTCATTGCAGAAAATGTATCACATCAGCATACATTCTAAATCTAGCATTAAAGCTTGATGCACAGCCTATAGCAAATAATACATTGTGTTTGCACTGATTGAAATTGGCTGCTCTCTGATTCAACAAGTTTTCCTACTGTGCCCTTCCCTGTGCTAGTTTCATGCAATGGATACCTTGCACAAACACAACTATGACTTGAGCAGTGCCATCAGCGTCCTCGTGCCGCTTGGGGGGCCTGTTCTATGTCGAGATGAAATGGAAGAGTGGTCAGCATCAGAAGCGAGTTTATTTGAAGAAGCACTGGAGAAGTACGGGAAAGACTTCAATGACATTCGACAAGACTTTGTGAGTACTGGGCTGGAGTGCGTTGGTGCTACGGGATATTTGGATGCATGAGCATAATAGTGCTCAGTAGGTTTGAAAGATTAGAGGAGAAATCAATGCATTTGATATATATAACTAACATATATATGCACATGCATATATATATATATGTATATATCCACACATATATACAAGCATATATATAATTCAGGTGAAAGTGAATATTTTTTCTTGTCCAGTGCCATTCTTTGGAAAGATGTTGGCAAAAGATAATCTGGCAATAGAGTGTCTAGTATGCTAAATTCATAGAAGATTCTGAAATTCCAGAAACTTTTCAGAATTTGAGCTCCATTGATATTCATTGTCAGTTCCACAGCTCGTTCCCTTGAGTGCTTTTGAAAACTCCGGGGTTTCTTTCTATGATTAGGAGAGAGAAATCCATATTCAGATAGCTTGCAAAGTGCACTACAGGAAGTTCTTTTGACACATTCATTATCAAGGCACTCCTGAAAAGTAAGGGAGATGTTTTCCAATATCTTCTGGCCATGATGGATTTGATTCTAAAGTATCAGACTTTACAAAGCTTTAATTTGCTGAAATCTAATGCAAAGTAATGAAATGAAATTGAATTTTAATCACCTGTTGCTGAGATTTTCAGCAATTTGTTAGTGATTTTGTTGCATGTTTTCTGCAGAGTCTTTTCTCAATGAAATAGGCTTATAGTGTACAGGTTTTTGTGAGGATTTTTTTGCTTGCATCTGAAAGTTCAGCTTCTTTGCAAATTGAGTCCATGTTGTATTAGCACAGGGGGGTGGTGTTCCGTCTTTGAGAGGAAAATCGCACTGATTTAGAAGCTGTGTGATACTGGTACCTTATGTAGGGCTGTGGAAGTCCTTCCAAAAAAGGTACGTAGGACACTGGGAAGAAGTTTAGCACTGAGAGTTGGTGATAGATGTCTTTGTTTTTGTAATTCTAAAATGAAACAGGTATAATTGAGTTAAGGCGGGAAGGGAAGGCTATTGTGTTTCTGAAGAACTGACATTTTTAACAGGTGTGGTATCTCTGTGCTTCATTCTGGTATTCCTAAGAGAGAAAATGTTCAATGTATACATAAGGGTGATAATTGCTTCATGGATAGCTCTGTTTTAGATCATGAAAATATCAGTGTATGACTGTATTTTATATATTCCCACTTGTTATGGGCTATGGTAAAGGTATAGACCTTTAAGAACAGACATGTAGTTAGAACTAATCATTTAAACTAACCCTTTTGAGATTTGGATCATGCATACGTGAACAAGTTCCTGCAAGGTGAGGTGGGTGTGAACTTATAGCACTGAAGTTACAATTATCTGTGAGACTAACTTTATGCTGTAGTAAATGCAGTGTGTTCTAGTCCCCCTTTTCGTTTACTAGTCTCAGAAAAGTAAGTTACCTTCATATTTATTGTAAAAGCAGCCAGTGAGCTAGTAGCGTATATGTTAACTTGTTTAACTGTCCACTAGGACTTAATTTCATCATTAAACACTCTTTGGATGCATATCTTGTGAGTAAGAGATAAAACCACGTTGGTGTCAGAGCTGAAGTTCGAATCTAAGCAGGTAGCACAATGCACAAAGCGCAGGCAGGTTTTTGTGCTGCGTGGCAGAGGATGGTTGGTAGCGATATGCTAAAGCAAAAGACCCGTGTAACACCCACTTGAGTGATTATGTTACAAGAACTGCGCTTTCAGAATGATCCTGGGTTTGCAAGATGCACGAACGGCAATCGCAGCCCTTACATTACAGTTCCCTAAAGGGCAGGCTCATTTACTTTTCCAGCAACTAATAATAACTGGCACTGTTTGACGTTCAAAGTGCAACTCTAGCATTCAGGTATAGACATTAAATATTAGTAAGCAAGATAATTACCATAAATTAAATGGTGTAAAGGAGTTTACCTTTTTTAATAGACAGGAGAAGCTTGCTTATTATCAAATTACAGTCCAGCCTTTGAACATTCATTTTCATCTGCTGTTGACTCATCAACTGCTATAGGATCTCATTTACTGAGGTGAGAACCTATGTAAATCCTAATGAACCTTAACTTTTAAAGTTAATTAAATTGACTTGAGTTACTTCACATTCCAGGATAATAGAATGGGAAGAGATTGAATATTTTATGTGCTCTAAAGGAAACTGTTTTCCTCATTCGTAGGGAGAGTTGTTGTGGTGTCTTCTGTATTGCTTGTTAAATTGTTAGTTTTTCATTATCACTGTTTTTCACAGATTTCTAGCTTTCACATAGCAGATATGGCAGGAAGGGCCTTGGGAATTGGACTCAAGCCACTTACATAAAACAAGAGCAAGATTCCACCTTCAGAAAACTATGGAAACATGCTTTAAAGTTAACTTTAAATACTGGTCTGACCTGAGTGGTCCATTTTTACCCTGCAGAAATTATTGAAAATTGCTTCTTTGTGTTTTTGTATGACTGATACCTTGTTGTTTCCTTCCTCCTACAAAATGCTGTGACATGGATACCATGTCCTTTGTATCTCTTTCAACTGATGTTTAACAGAATCTAATAATGAGAGTACATTATTCTGTGGCTGTTTCCAGCTTCTGTGGACATTAAGAGCAACCTCTGGAAAATTCCTGTGCCTCTACAGGGTTTTATCATTTAGGAGTGTAGATAAACACTTAGGATATTCATAGTCAGTGTGTCAAGACAAAATTTCTGAGTTGTGAATCAAATTCTAAAAGGATGAGGGTTAGCTAATCAAAACACCTTAAATTTCTGTTATTGACTGCAATTGCCTACTGACTATTGGTATTGTCACAATCAAAATTAACTTTAAAAAGTATTAATACAAGTATTTTTTGGAGATACAGCCAATATATCCATGGTATTAATGTATAAATAGGAAAAGATAGTTTATGCATTTAAGTTGCAGTTTGGTGTTGTTAAGTTGGATTAAATGCAAATGGTCACAGCTGCTGTGGTTTAGACCAGAGTTTTACCCACTGCCTTACCTCAGAAGGAAACAGGTGAACCTGGATGTGCATCCCAGCTCCTCAGAGGCAGGGGTTGAAGAAAATCCCAGTGCCACTAAGTTTCTGCCAAACAAGCAGGAACATCCCGCGAGCTCCTGCACGCAAGTAGAGGCAGCTCGTCCTTCTGTTGCCTTAAGGAGCTTGCTTAAAGGCTCAGGAGCCTGCCCGTCTGGCTCGGGGCATGCAAAAAGCCCCAAAGTGGGGTCAGCAGGGTTGGAAAGATAAGTTTCCACATCTCTGGATTTCTGGGACTTTCCAGCTTTATCTCTGGAAAGCAAAAAAATACTGGTGTTAATGCATGCTTCTGTAACATACTAGATTTGAAATAGTGGTATGTTTCTGGCTGTGGAGAAAATTGCATGAATTCTGTGAGAGAATAAGTAGTTTAAATGGTTGAGATAATTCATGCAATGGACTAGATAATTCTGTAACAACTGCAAATGACTGCTTAATGGTTCATTTTCTCCCCTAAGCTTAGGCTTACACGTCTTTATTTTTCCAATGAACATGTGCATGTAAACTCGCAAACCAGATTATTATAGTAGTAGTAATAATAATAATAAAAAAAAAGTTCTAAAAGTTTATGGAAGATCAGATGTGTTATATGAGCTATGTAGTTTTTTACGGGACACGAAGAACTTGCGAATTAAATGCTGTGACTAATGTATTTTAAGCATAAAAATTATCATGAGACTCCAACAGATTCCTGTCAAGATGTTTTATTTTAGTCTTGAATGTTGTTCTCCATCTGATACGTTTTATAACAGAGATGCTTTCTGTGTTTCCGATTACATGAGATATCATTTAGTTTAAGCATAAAATTTACATATCCAAATCCAAACAATAATTACTGCATATAATATGGCTTTAATCCTGCATTTTTGTTATCCATAAAGAAGATTTCTGTGTTTTTAGAAGTATATTTATATGTATGCTAATACAGGATATTCTAATATATATATATATTCTAATATATCACATTCTAATATTTGTGTGTCTCATATATATGAGTTTTTAATATGTGTTTAATAAGATGTGGACATTGCAGTTTCATGGAACCCTTTTAATTTGTATCGAATATTTTTCAGCTCCCTTGGAAGTCGCTGACTAGCATCATTGAATATTATTACATGTGGAAAACCACTGACAGATATGTGCAGCAGGTAATTTAATATTTATTTCAACATGAACAAGTCTGCTGTATTCTTAAAAGAGAGGGAACAAAAGATGGTTAAAGCATAAAAATATGTATGTGGTCGTCTTCAAGACATGATGTGGGAGGCCTATGTTAATACTTTTGGCTATAGACCAATATTGTTGTGTGTCCGCAGGATACATTGCCAAATCCTCAGGTGCCTAGAGTTCATCACCTGGGTGCAAAGAGCCTTTTTTATTGTATACTAATCTGTAGCAACACAATTCCAGTTCCTTGATATGGATAGGAAGGAGCTGGGCTGAAGAGCAAACACATCAAGCTTTTAAACTGTACATAGGAATGAAGGAAAGGAAAAATATATTCTGTTGAAGGTAGTTCATAATGTTATGAACCTTTTCATGGTAGTCCATGATAAGAAGTTAATTTGGTTTTATCAGGATTTGAAAGCAAAAGTTGAGAACGTTGCACACTCAGTAAACATGGTGTCGTTCTGAGCGAGTGTTCAGCTGCTTGCGTCCCAGTGCAGCAAAACCAGGAGACTAACACGCTGGGTACCTGTGCAGGGGTATTGGAAGCAGGTTTAAGCAAAACTTGAGTATTAGTGCTTTTTATGTATTGTACTCTGTGTTGTAAGACTCTGTGATTTAGACCTCAAAAGCTTTTTAAATATTCAAAAAAAAAAAAAAATCCGCCATTAACATTATGATTTGACACTTAAGTCAATATCTACTTACAGCCTTACAGTTAGTACAGAATGACAGGATGTTTAAAGCAAGCATTACGTTGCTGTGATTTCAGCTGTGTCTGATTTTTTGCAATTATTTTTACAATTATTTTGTATTTAGTTGCAGTGTATGCAGTGAAGAAGGGTGATTGCCTCAGATGGTTCTGTTTTGTTTTGGCTTTTTTTTGTTTTGTTTGGGTGCTTTTCAAAGTGTGTCTACATCTTCTTGTTAGGGTATAAGAAATCTTGTTCCGCATAGTAGAGTCTTAATTGTGACAGGGACTTTTTAGTGCTGAAGTAAAATAAATAGAACATAGTTCTGCTGTGTATTAAAAGTGTATTTTCAGTATGTCTCCATTCATTTAACTTTTTTAACACTTCCTTGGCAGGATTACTCTCTATTTTAAGAAGGTATTGCCAGCAGGCATTGCCTTGCCGTTTGTCAACTCGTCAGAGTTGCTCTTAAGAGAGCAATGGAGGATCTGGAAAGATCAGAGACTGAAAGCTGAAAGCCTTGCAGTAAAGATAAAATTGAGTTGAAAATTGACTTCTGTCAACCTGCTTAGGTTGCTCAGAGACTGATCTCTGTTTTCCTTTGTTTTTTGGTTTGTTTTTATTTTTTTCCCTGAAATACTTGCTCTAGAGTGGTTGGCAAAAGATACTGAGATGGATTTTTTTTTTTTTTTTTTTCTATCCTCCTCCAGGGCTTCATTACAACTCTGTAGCCACAGCAGACTGTGTCTGGCATTGTTGGGTTTGTGTCCCTCCACAGAATTAGATATTTAACTTCAGATACAAAAAGATCATTCAGAAATACTGCAAAGTTCCTTACAGTTATCCAGAACTTGAATACTCCTACAAACATAAATGTCTATTTCCTTAAGTAAACTTGTAACATCCTAATGCCTAAAATGGCATTAAACTCTAAATGCTGTTGAGATGTTTTTTCAGGGTCATGCATCATCTTCGACAATCAAAATACTATAGGCAGAATTAATTCATTTATCTCCTTAACATATCTATAATCCTTTCTACCGAGAAATCCAACAAGTCAGAATTTTGTCCTGCCATTGTTTAGTTTGTTCTGGAGTAGCAACAATAATACAGTTCAGTAAAGATAGTATCTGTTATTATTATTATTATTATTTTTAATACCCGAACAAGCTGTGATGATTGAATGTGTGCTGGGAGAAAATATGTTCAGTAAAAGATTGGCAGTTTCAGAGTCGTTCTTCTCTAAATGTCATGCCTGAGAGGTAGGACAGCTTGGGAGAATAGGAAGAGAAAATATTGATGTACATACTTGAATCTTATTCATGCACAAAATGCAGTCTTTGTATTTTAGATCAATGTGATTTAATATTAAAAGCTTCTATTTAATTATCTCCTTATTTTGTCATGTGAATTGGCTGCATATAGGATAGATTTCAGTGGCATAACTGTCCCTAAATGCTACTCTTGCTTGGTGGTTAAAGGAGATGTTTTAATGGGGATGGAGATGCTGCTGCTGCCTTGTCCTCAGAGCGTATAGCCCCTTGCAGTCACTGGAAGTTGTAAGGGAAAACTGGAAGGAAATGATTTTTTTTTTTTTCTGTCTGTACTCAACCTATCTAGCAAAATTAATTCGGGCTTTCAGTATTGATTCTTGGCAAACTGACACTTTTCATGACCACTAACTTGTGTAGCTTGGTGCTTAAAAGTAGAGTTCAGTGCAAAAATCTTTTAGTAGGCTTTTTCAGCAGAAAAAGGAGAAAATGTGCAGAGGATTCATTGTGCAAAACTACTACAAGGTCGTTCATTAGGCTAGAGAACAGCTAACTTCAAAGTCTTGTACTACCACAGTATATTACATTTCTTTCCTGTTTATTTTCTCTGTAGAAAATGTTACTTACATAGGGAAATGCCTATTTCTTGGGATATTTGTAAGCGGATAATCAGCACAAAAGCTCTAGTAAAGAGAAACCATTAAATTTTCAAGGGCAGATACGCAAAAGCAGTGCAGGCCAAACAAAAAGCTGATATAATATTTAGCTTGACCTCCTCTATAATACAGTCGGTAAGACTTCCTTGAAATAGCTGGTGTTTAAAATTAGGTGTATCCTTTCAAAAAACCTCATCTCTCCTGGTTAAATTGTTTCAGTGAGTAATTATGCTTACGGTTGCAAAGTGGAGTTGTGTTTCTTGTCTCAACTGGTCTAGCTTCAACCTCCAGCCCTTTCCCATGATACTGAGGAGCTTTTTACTACCAAATTTAATCTCTGCATAATCACTTCTCATGTTTTTTCTTTGAACATTTCAGATTAGCCAGTTTTCATTCTTCAAATTCCAATAGAGTCAGGTTTCATTTCAGGAAGTGCAGTTGCTTGTTGGTGGTTTTATTTGTGCGTCCTTGTTTCTCTTGCTGTACCTCTCCCTAAAAGTGGATTGATCAGGGTGAATTCAAGCAGTGACTTTTTCTGTTGCTTTGAAGGAGCCATGTTAACTATAGCTTTAGTGCATAAAAATACAGCTTATACTAAAATAGTACTATGTGATTATTTTGCAGAAGAAAGTATATGATTCGTTTTAACAAATAAAGGAGGAAAGGAGTTGCTAAAAATGTATTCCGTAAAGCCCCTATACCAGTATTAAAGGTATGCTAAAATTTAGTTAATGTGTATACTCGCCTCTCAGTGCTACCAGCAGGGCCTCCATACAGCTTTCTGCAAGTTCCTCTAAATTTTGACACTGCTTCAAAGCTACTTACCTAAGTTCTTTTAGCTTATTGTGTTTCTGTTGTTGTTTTGCACTGATTATAGGTGTGTAGTGGGATTTATTCTTTCTCTTTGTACAGTGGGCCCAATTTCTTCTGTGTCTTGGTGAAATGCAGATTATCTGCTAATTTATAGCCTCACCTGTTTCTTCAAGTTGAACACCAAATATATGCATAGTTGGGTGTAATAGGAAGAGGATAAAAAAAAAAAAAAAAATCAAGTTGTGAGTGGAAACCTTGGCCCGAAGCTCTTAGGTAGAAGCAGTTTGTTGCTGAGGGCTGTTCTGCGGGAGCGCTGGGGAAGCGCCCTCAGTGGAAAAGCTGTCAGTGTGTGAGGCTTGGCACGTGCTGCTCTTCTTCCTTGCTCTTGCAAAAAAAAAAAAAGCAGCGCAAATGGCCCCGTGGCTGCAGTTCTGCAATGGGCCTGTTGAAGGTGGAGCTGGGCCACGTGTGCTTGGTGTGACATGGGAAGCCACTGCTGCAGCTCAGGGCACACGTAGGCGCCTGCGAGCAGCAGGAAGCCTCTCTCACCCCACGGGAATTGATTTCTGGTGGTAAGGACTGCTTGAATCCGCCTCAGAGACACAGTGAAAAAGCAGTTTTTATAGATGAGAGGTGTATTGATGGATGGCACACAGGCAGCTTTCTCAAATGGAAAGGAGCAATCGTTCCCATGAGGAAGCCTGCTCAGACTTTTCAGCCGTTAAACTTATTAACCTCGTAACTCGTCTCAGATTCCTTGGAGCAAAGAGGATGATGCTTCTCTCAACATGGGAAATACCTTCCTGGATTCCTGGATTCAGGATCTTGCAAAAATTGGGTACCAAAAGTAGGAGTAGAGCAGAGGAGAGAATTGGCTGCTGTAGGAGAAATGGAGATGTATTAAACACATGTTAAAGAAAGAGGGAATCTTGAGAAGGAGAGAGATACTGTTGACATATTGCTGGATATCAGTATCCTCCTTAAATTTTATTTTTCCCTTTAATAAAACTGAGCTTGTTCAACCCTTTTTCTCCCGTTTTTGAAGTGAACAGAAATGAGGTCTTGACAGAAACAGCAGGGAAATAACTCTTTTTTTTTTTCTCTCTGATCTGCTAGGTAGAGGAAAATGTTTTGAATAGCCAGGAGACACATGAACTAAGTATTTCTTGTGCCAATGCTGAAAAACATATCACTGTACCAATTCATGTCATCTCAAGGGTTTCCCCTGTTTTTGTTTGATTGGTTGGTTTGTTTGTTTTTGGGAGGGAAGAACTTGGCACTCGGAAAAAAACTTAAGTTTGGTTTATGCTGAATCCAGTTTAGGTGAGGGAACCATGAGTTCTTTATGGAATATTCTTTGTGGAATATTCTTGTTATTCTTTTTAGTTGTAAGTGTGCTGAGAATATGTCAAGGGTAACACTTTTGTGTATGATAGACCTGTAAGATCACACCAAACTGTGTTATCTTAAAGGCAAATAAAAATACTATTTTGAGTGCAAACCGAAACATGAAGTCATAATTTAGTAAATTCACAGAATTTCTTGGTAGTAAAATAGTTTTCTTGCTACAGCTGTGTTCCTGAGCTAGAGTTTGAATGACATCTAAGAAACTAAATGTTTAGTTCTTTGTAATGTTCAGTAGGCTTCTACTTCCTTACGTTACTTAGAAAAAGCTTGCCTTGAGCTTTGTTGAACACACACAAAGTAATGAACTGCTTGACTCATTGTGTGCACATTCACAAATTTATTTTTTAAAGTACATTTTATATTTACTTTTATCTATAAATTTTCATATATTTATATTTATGTTTTATATATTTTCCTACAAGGGTTAACCTCAATGTCATATATGTCTGTGATGTGAATTGTAACAGCTGTTTTTACAGATTTATCATTATCTGCTGAGGGCTGTAAGCTTTACTACAGAAAGACAATATACTGTAATTTCAAACGAATAATAAAAATAGGAAACTACAGTTTCTCATGGTTTTCATCTTGAATTCTACACTTGTTTTGGAGTCTCTTGTGGAATCACGGTGTAAAATAAAAATAATTAAGAAATGGATTGTGTGTATCTTCATGAATTTACATAATTGAATATAATGAAATATTTTAATGTGTTAACTTTTCATCTAGAAACGTCTGAAAGCAGCTGAAGCAGAAAGTAAATTGAAACAAGTATACATCCCCACCTAGTGAGTATAACAAGTCATTTGTTAGAATAATGTACAGGTAGAATTGAAACAGTATCATTTGCTTACATGCTGTTAACACTGGGATGTTCTCTTAGTCTTAGTTTTTAATACTTTCTCTACACTTGTTATATTCCAAATATAATTGGAAAATGTGAAAATTCTTGCCTTAAGTGAACTATTTGTACTTGACTCAGCGCTTTGTCTTTGACATCCTAACTTCCTGTTTGAGAAAGATGAGAGACATTACGGAAGCTGATCAGGTACTTCCAAGGGTTATGCGAGCTGCTCATGGCCTTCTCATTTAAAAAGAAATTTTTTCTTCTTTTTTTTTTTTTTTTCCTGGAGTAATCGTTTCGGAATCTCTGTAGCACGAGCATTTCACATTTGTGTAAATGCAATATTTCAAGATAGAAACAGTTGTTAGTGTAGTTACATAAAGTGAAATCAGATACTTTCCTATTTCAGTTACAGCTTTGTCTTATTGATGCTCTTAAACTAGAGGCAAGAGATGCTTTGGGGATGAATTAAACGTATCAAGCAGCCCAAAATCTTTCATCTTTGAAAAGACTGTACTAATTAGATCTAGTTACTTTTGTGGGATTATTATCTCAACTGAGTTCTACATCTGCTTTTGTTAACATGTAGTTTATAAAAACAAGATATAATCTGTCTCTTGTATATTCGCACTTTCCTCAAGATAATGAGAACAGAAGGGATTACAGATGACATTCTTTTAAACTCTTTATGGGCATAATCCCTGTACATTTATGTGAATTTCCTATTGATATGAGTGTTGATACAGCAGGAGTCTAGAATATAATAGGAAATAATTTGAAAATCCAGTGTTACCTTTTTGATGTCGTCTATAAATTGCATACAATGGAGCTTCATTTCTGTATTGCATACAAACTTTTGTCTGCTAAACAAATTTAATAATAGAAATAGCGAATTTTTAATCTTGTCTTTGAAGAAACAAGTGTCTAATGTTTCAGGTCTCTAAGAAATGGCATCTTTTAGAAAAGTTAGCACTTTAGTTAGTGGATTTTGGATAATCTTCAGCATCAGAGGCTTGAGTTTTCATCAATGCTGAAAACATTGATAAGAGTGTTCCATAACCCTCTAAGGAAACTAGCTGCTTATGGAAGACTGTGGCTATGTAAGGTACTCATTCTTTGCATAATGCTATCTTTAATTTTCTTCTAATATTCAGACAGTATCTGTCAATATATCATTCTTGTTTCACAATAGAGACTAGTTGTATTACATTATAAACTCTGTTTTGAAATACAGATTTTTTTTTTTTCCCTTCCTTTTCTTTGTTACTGTCTGTTGCCTCTGGTTCAAGATAAAATCCATAGTCAACAGTAACAGAGTAGGAATTGTTAAATATTTGATAATTGTGCAGTCTGGGGCACTCATGGGCAAATGGATTGTTACCACTCCTTCTCAAGATTTAAAGTCTTACATTTGAAATCTGAGTAGAGTTGATTATAAGTTAGAGATGAATACCTTTTCAAACTTGATCATAAAATATTATTTCCCATAAAAGTGAAGTTCTGTCCTCAATAACCAGAGTCCCTTTCAACTATCAGTGTTTTTGGAGGTAACTAAGCAACAGATCCTAAGAAGGAGATCCTGAGGCTTAACCTTCTCTTGATTTCTTCTCTTGTACTTTGAGCCCGAGGGACCTCTCTTGAGTGCCTTGGGAAGGTACTTCATAAAGAGTATCTGAAAATTGTGAAAGAAAGTGAAAAGGGAGGAACAGAGACAAACAGGCTGACCTGCTTGGATTTGGAGTAGAGACTTGATATAGCAAAGGTTTTGCTTACACCATACAGGAATAGTGAAGAAAGAGAGATAAGTGTTTGGGGTGGGGCTTTTTTTTTGTTTGTTTGTTCTTTGCTCTTTAGTTGTATATATTACTAGTTTTAGTATTGTATTTTTTTATATATATATTTAAGAAAAACGATGTTAGAAATCAACACGCCCAGCCTTGCAGTGTATTTTTCTGCTCCGAGCAAAACTCACAGTAACACCCACCAAAAAAAGCTTTGGAAAGAATATGCTTAAACTGCTTTGAAGTGTGTTCGTTGTCCCACTCCACTGAAGCAGCAGTAGATTAATAAATATAATAATATAACGAAAAAAATCAAGCCTACTCAGAACAAAATCAGTTTAGGGTATGAGCTGAGTAGAATATCCTGATACATGGTCATCTCAGTGAGCTTTAACATGGCTCTAGCACATTTGCTACAGCTATTGCAGGGGGTTCAGGGTTATTTTTGTGCTTGACTTGGAGACTTGCTTTTGCATAGCCTGCTGAACAACTCATGCTATGTAATAATTTTTACTCTTGCATTTTCTGGAGCTCTGAAAATATGAGTGTTGAATCAACTGTTTATATAATTGTCTTGCTGCACTGTAAATCCTAGAGAAGCTTAGTAATTAGTCTTGCGGTTTAGAGCATTTCTTACAGATTTTGCCACCATACATCAGAATTGAGGAACTAAACAGTGATTAACATGCTAAGAAAATCATTTCTGAAAGGTGACTTTTTATTTTATTTAAAGCAATAAACCAAATCCCAATCAAATATCCAGCAACAATGGGAAACCTGCTGCGGTGAATGGAGCAATGGGAGCCTCTTATCAGGCACAGGCCTCACTAATAGGTCGGGCTTGTGAAAGTTGCTATAGTAAGTAAATCTTTTTAACTTTCTGTGACTTTTTTTTCTTTTTTTAATAATTTTTGTGTCATTTTCTAGCCATTAGGACTTTTGCTAATCTTAATATATGTTTAAAACAACAAAGCTTTATTTCCATACTGTAAATAAATTGAAGTTAATTTTATTGAATTACATGTAACCGTAAGTAAGTGGAGGGCTCACAGAGGGCTTGTTTTATTATTTATGAATTTCTATGAGGAGTTGTCTTCTGTGACAAGTTCCCCATTAAACCATCTTTCGTTTTTTCAAATTCTTATTTTCATCGCATCAAGTGTATTAAATTTATGAATTTATCTTTATAATGCTCCTGCAGAATGCCATTTGTTACAGTATTTGGATTTAGTATTTTGAATGCACCGTGCATCAATTTCGTATCCTGTTTTCTTCTCCCTAGCTCCACAGTCTCACCAGTGGTATTCTTGGGGCCCTCCTAATATGCAGTGTAGATTGTGTGCATCTTGCTGGATTTATTGGAAGAAATATGGTGGCCTAAAAATGCCCACACAGACAGATGAAGATAAACTGTCCACCCAACCCACAGAGGTAGGATCATGGAGATAAACTTTCCTAAAGCAAAGTGTGGCACTTTCTCAAGACTGCTGTGGTTTCAACATTTAGTGGAGTGCTTTTTGTGTGTGTGTTGCAAAGTTTAATTGATGAATATTTCTCTCTTTAAGTAGAACTGTACAATATAGAGCTTCTGTCATGTCTTTATTTGGCCAGGTCTTCATTAGGCAAATGTCCTTTTCATGCATTTGCAGTGAGATGTCATCTTATTTGTCAAATGTCATGTCAGCTGTAAAGTGCTAATAGAACTATTATATATCTAATCTCGAATGACGTTTCCACTCACAATAGAGCTCACTTTTTTTTTAATAGAATTTCTTATATAAACCCTAGTTTTTGCATGGTGCTGATATATATTGTTTTATTAACCTTGTGAATTTACCCAAATACATCTATTTTTTTTAAATGCTGAAGTAGGAGGGAAATAGCTCTCTTGTGTTCATTCTCTTGATTTGCAGAGCAAAAATACCCTGTGTTTAATAATAATAATAGTATTTAATAATTTTATATATGTAATATATATCAGATGTTGCGTTATGATTTTTATTTGTTTATTTTTGTAGGAGTCCCATGTTAGAACTCATATGTCGCGACAGGCCACACAGGGAACTCCAGTTCGTAACACTGGGAGTCCAAAGTCGGCCGTGAAAACACGCCAGGCTTTCTTCCTTCACACAACGTGTTGGACAAAACTTGCTCGCCAGGTCTGCAAAAATACCCTCCGGCTGCGGCAGGCAGCACGACGTCCTTTTGTCCCTATTAACTGTGCTGCCATTAAGGCAGAATGTAAGATGTTTTTTTAATTCTTAGTTCTGTGTGCTGTGCTTCCCACCCATTTTTGTCTTTTAATTTTATTTTCTTTTACAATAAACATTTCTTGTCTATACCCTTTTGCTTTTCATTTTTTCATTTGTCTAGCATATCACCAACACGTTTGGATGAAGTCTAGTTGCCCTGAACAGGTTTGAGGCTATTTTAAGATGAGAAGATATTTGAAAAGAGATGAAAGGAGAAACATTTAAAATGAATGAAAAAGGGCTAACCATTATCTTATTAACTAATCACAAATTGTTATTAAAAATAAATTTGGGGGGGAAATCAATGTTACGACATACATGCTTCCTGCTGTTTAGTGTGAAAGAGGTTTGTTTTTGTATTGTTAGTTCTTTCGCTTAGCAGAAAGTGTAGTCTATATCATCTTTTTCTCAGTGGTGGTGTTCAAAGAATAAGATGTGTTGCTGCAGATGCAGGAGGATGTCAGTCTGTCATGTAACACGATCACTTACTATTGTTCAGTTCAGGTGCTGGTGATAGCATGTTTATTATTTCATCATAATTGCATTTTTTTTGTCCATTTCAGTTGAAAATTTAGCTTTAAATATAATTCTATAGTAAGATTTTTTTTAAGAAAACAAACTGTAAAGAAATGAAGAATTCACTAGGAGTAGTATCTATGGTTATGAGATTTTCCCCTATGTTCTTTAATGCCAGCCCTTCTGTAAGGCAAGCTCTTCAACTTCTAGAGACATCCAGAATTTGGTAAATAATTCTGGTCATTATCCTTCTCTTTATTTATTCTGTTGTCCATTTGGGTGTTTTCTTTGGGAGCTGTTTAAGTCAGGAGCACTTTTCAAGAGATTGGTGGATTTAAACTAGTCTGAAAGGAAACGGTATGTCCACTATGTGTGTAAAACAGATCTTTTCATGTGATGTGATGGAAAAAAAAGTGTATGAAGGCTGGACTAGATTTACATTTATCCTTAATACACTACAGCATTTGAAATATTCATGAACTAGTAGAATAGCAATTATTTTCTAAGAGGAAAAGAGTGTTCCTTTTAATTTATGTAGTTGGCACTGATTTCTAATAGACCATGGAGGAAAATTAATTCTAGAATTAGGCTCAGTGTAACCTTGAATTTTTTTAATCCCCATCTCTATTTGTTCTTACTTGTCCAGTATTCAGTATTCAATTTGAAAGAAGACAAAGCTTTTGTTTAAGGAAAAGAAATAAAAACAGAAAACAAAATGCAACTGTTAATCACCATTCTAGGACAAATGTTACACACAGTTCAACTTTTAAAAGCAGGAAATGAAAGCGAAGCTTTTCGATAGGGAATAGTCATTCTTACATCACACTGACAGTGTCATAAATGCTTTATCTCTGCTCCTTTGACTGAAAAAAAAAATGTCACAGGTAAACATCAAGACGAGAAAGGTGTTATGTTGTGGTTTTGTTTTGTTTTCTGTAGCCTCTGTCTCTTGTTACTGTCTTTACTTCCAGGAAAATATGGGCCTCGGAGTTTGGTCTGCTTGAATGCCGTTGTTTCCTGGAGTATTAAGCATTCATGTTGCAGATCTAAAATAGATTGAAAAACACGTTTGATTCTTTTTAAACACAGCTTTCAAACTATTTTATAATACTGGTAAACAGATCATACATAATTTTATTCATGTTTCTCAGTGTGTACACACACATGCGCGCACACACATACACACTCAGTTACATATATATATTCCATTTCTGACTGTGTCTCCATATGTTCTCCACATTGTTCTTAACCTAAGTGCAATTTTTCATTTTTACATTCTTCCTTTAGTAAATCCTGGTAGGTAAGTTTATAAAATATAATTTTATGGTTTGTTTATCTTAATTCTGGTGACATGGATCTTAAGATTGCTCTGCAGATTTTAAATTTGTGGTAAAATAGACTCTTGAGTCTTTGAATCATTTCTTAAAGGTAATTTGATGACAATTATTTTTACATGAGATAATGAGTAGTAATTAATAGTAATGATTTTATATAGTGAATAGTATGGAGATAAGCAGTTACAATATTGAATCAGTGTTTACGGTGGTGTTTGAGCAGTTAGAATCCCACTGTGATGGTAGCCTGGCCAAAGTGGCAAAGTCACTCACTCACTTGACGTGACGTGAGATGGACGGGATATTTTGTTTGTGTATGTTTGTTTTGTTTTTTACGCTGATATGCTGGACTTTTTAGCATATGATGACTTTTTAGATTCTTTTCAAGGCTCACCTGAATATGTGTACGTGTTCAGAACCAGTGCTTGCACACATAGCTGCGTTTCACGGCTATATCGCAATACGTACAATGTTAGCACACACTCAGAAACTTAAAATTTAGGAAAGGATGGGAGGGCACCTACCCCAGCAGAGTATCAGGTTTTATGTCTTGGTAGTGTTATGCAGTTCCCTGAAGGGGCAGGCTGTAAATGAAACTGCTTCCCAGATCTGAAGAAGGAAATCTGAACAAGCCAGTCAGAACTTGCTGTAAAAATAATTTTTCTATTCCACCTTGTGGATACTTTCCATGTCCCCCACTCGGCAGCACCTTGAAGCTTTTGAGAATGCCAGTCTTAGGCATCTGGAGACACCAGATTTCAGATGGAGTGTTTGATTTGGCGCTCGTAATTCCTTCCACATCATCTCCCTCCGCATCCATTGGCAGAAAACAAGGTGCTAGTGTGTGTTCTTCATTTCTTTAGTCAGTGCAGGTTTTGATGATTAGTAAACCGTGTAGCATGACCTCATGTCAGCTGCCTGCAGGAGATGACGGAGAGGATGCATTCCCATCTCGGTTCGATTTAGGGATGGCTAGCAATGCTGAAATAGCACAGCACGTCCCGCTAGAAGCGTCATGCATCTTGGAGATCTCGCATTTTGTTCTGCTGAAGGTAAAGGCTTGTGTTGGCTGTTGACAATAAACTCGTCTGATGGGCTTTGGAGAAAAATTTGAATTGGTGATTTGTTTGAGTAGGAGGAAATTCCCATGCTCTAAATCAGGAAAGTTATCTTATTTTTACCTTAAATACACTTGACATGATTTCTAGAAAGTTAAGCAAATTTACCCTGCCTATGCAAGTTGTTTTAATTAGAGGAAAGTTAAGTTGTCATTCTTCTCCAGCCAGGCACTGGCAAGATTGTATCTGTCTCCAGCTTACAAGCATGTTGATATATGCATAGCAGTACATCTGTGAACCTCACTGCTTCCAAGGAAGTTCTTAAGACAGACTTTTCTTTTCTTGTTTTATTTGCACATAGCCATATCAATATTTTCATTAATTATTATAGTTTATACCTAGATAACAGCAAAAATTATACAACAAAGTAAGTTCATTAGAATCTTGACAGGGATGTGGTAGAATGTCAAGGAGAAACAACTCCCAGGTGGAAGTCCAAGAGCTAAGACAGCTAATAGAAAATCTGGTAGTTTTGTCTAGTAAAAATCTGATAGGAAAAAAAGACGACCTAAGCCCAATGAGAAAATCTCTTCCAATCTAAAAGAACAAGCCATTTTGGTTCTCTGCCAAAAATGAGGATTGCTGCATTTCCAACCATCTCAAACTTCTGTTGCCTAAAACATCCTATGGAAATGACTTTCCCAGTGTAATGATGTGTGTGTGACGAGAGAAAAGGTTACTTAACTTCTGGTTCCTGGTATTTTCATTTGGCACCCTCTAATTTTGATGATTTGAGAATAGTGAGTAATCATTCCCTATCACCTTCTCCACAGTATCTGTGTTTTCATAGCCCTCTGTGATACCCACATCAGTCATGATTTTTCTTGGCTGAGAACACAGTCAGTTCAAAACCTTCTCATAGAGAAGCCCTATCATTCTGTGGTTCATAATGTTGTTTCCTGTAGTTATTTTACTTGTACTTTATCCATTTAAGAGTTATGCCGTTCTAATGGACGTGCACTTCAAGGCATAGATTTCCCATAAGCTCTACAGTGAAGCATGTGATGTTTTTCTATTTTGTTTCTTCTTCCCATCCTGTTGGCTGTTCTCATAGGCAATATGCTGAATATTTTGAGTGACCATTCGAGTATTGCCTTGATACTTTTAGAAACTGTTGACATTAACTCCATGAATTTTCCTGCATGCTGATAGTTTAGAAATTATCATTATGTATATTATAGTCATCTTACCCCTGAAGAATTAGTTTGCATTTATTCCTCGTTCCTGCTGAGATCTTTCGCAATCAGTACTAGTTTTGATTATGCTCAGTGATTTTTTTGCCTCATCACGTTTTATTAACTCACTGATCTCTTTTCCTGATTATCTGTTGAACAGCACAGATACTTTTGGGACCGTATGGAAAATTGCTGCCTTATCTTTTAATTAGATATTACTCCCTAAAACACCCTTTACCTTTTGCCCCATAAGAGCTGGAAAGCAGCAGTTGTTGATCACACGGTTTGTCAAAAGCTACCTGAAATGCCAAGCTGGGTGCAATCAACCAGGTAGATTCACGCATATATGAATTAATTCCTTCACTTAATCCTCCCAGACCAATGGCAGCTGGAATAACAGACTCAGTATTGCTGGTAGGAAGGTAGAGAAGAAAGAGGAGGTAGAAACCGTTAGAGGTTTCTAGTCTGATTCCTCCACCTCCTTCCCCTGCACAGAGCTCAGGGTGCTCAGGGCCTCTCATCCTGGTGAGTTTTGTGCATCTCTGTGGAAGGAGAGTCCACCCCCTCTCTGGGTGCCTGTTCTAGTGTTTGGTGCATTTGGTCACCCTCATGCGCTTGTTTCTGGTGTCGCTCATCCGGTCTCTGCTTCCCTCTGAGAAGGGTCTGGGTCTCAAGGGTCTTCCCTACGTTCCCCACCGGGTAGTTAGAGGCAGCAATAAGGTCTCCCCTTGGCTTCCAGCGCTGAGCAGACCCAGCTCCCCCAGGCTCTCCGTGCACGCTCCGTGCTCAAGCCCATCACCAGCTTGGAGACTCTGCACTACCCGGACCTGCTCCAGTATGTCCCTGTCTCTCTCGTGCTGGAGAGCCTGGGCACAGTGCCCAGATGCCCCACAGGGCCGAGTGGAGGAGGTGGCCTGGCCCCCTCGGAACAGGGGCACGCGCGCCAGGGTTCACTAGTGTGAACACGCTTACCGCGTTCCCCTTCCACAGAGTCCTTGTTGTTTATTCAGCATGTCCGTATTTGATCTGTATGCCTTTACTAATAGTTCGACCATTTTGCCATTATTCAGATCACTTATTCAAGAATATTGCCATTTGCCATGGTTTTGTTCTCTTGCACTGAGACCAGTTTAAACAGCAAGTTAAACATCTGCAGTGTATGAGTTGCTGTATGGGTGAATTTCAGCTAGTCCTGGTAACTTGTTTTTATTCACTTACCAGTTTGTTCTGAATTATTTCCTGCGGACACCTTGATGTATGTGAGGTACTGCTCACACTTTCCTCATAAAAGCATTCCGGAGGAGAGCTTCTTTAAGATCCTCTGCAGAGGATACTGATACAGCAAGTTCATTCAGCTTCTCTGCTGTATCTTTTATCTCTTTTTTTTTTTTTTTTGTACTTTCTTCACACCTTGATGATCTCTGGTTCTACAGGCACTAGCATGCTTTCTGCTTTTGATGTGTTTGGGGAAAATGTGCTGTCAAATATTATGCCCTAAGCATAAATCAAAGGAATTCTGGCATTCTTTTGTTACGGTTACACATTTAGCTTGCCAGTGTTAACTAGCTGCCTGCATTTCACTCATTATTAATATTTTTAGTGTTTATTTAAAAGTCCATGTTTAATTTCAAGAGTTTATTGGAGAATATTTTTGACTTTTTTCCCCATGATTTTCTAAATAAATTTTACTCTGTGTTATTCTTTTATTCTAATTTTATTTGGTGTAAATATACACTAAAGAAGATGCACCATTTAACTTTGTGTTTTTCTCTGTGGTGCATAATGATGCTTATCTTTAATCCACAGCATGGTACTCTCATGAAAATTATGGTCAAATATACCATAGATATTTTTATGAGAATGTCTTGCTGTAGAATACCCACTTTTGGTGAGTGTGTGTTTCCAGAGCACAGAAACTGTGCTCTTTCCAGTGTGTGTTTTCAAACAGCATATTAATATCCCACCGTGATTCAGCGCAGGATGGTTCTTTCCCACAGTGGAGATGACAGGTAGTTGCAGGTTTCAACCACTTCATAGTGGTTGCTTTGCTTTTCCCTAGCTGACTCTAGAATACTCTGTGTAGTATCAAGTGCTCTGTTTTACACAAGGAGATGCTGGAGAGACATTTTTATACTCTTTCATTTAAATACTCTTAAGTGTTGAGGAGTACCAAAAATGTCCCAGGCACTAGGTTCAATACATTTTTTTTCCTCTGAGAACAGTATACCATTATTTATATTAAGATAAAACAACAAAAATATGTCTTGTATACATAGCATTAGAGTCTGAGAGCCATTGGGTTTCCCAGATCCCAGCTAGGATTTTTGCTAAAAACTTGTAAGAATTTCATGTGGATACTGAAAATACTTAATATACTAAACTAAAGTTATGCATTGTCTTCATTTATGACTTGCAGGAAAAAGGTAAATACTGAAAATAAATGAAATATTAATTTCAATCACTGCTTTGGTAACATAAATATTTTTTTTTTCCTACAAATCTGCATGGAATATACAAAAAGATAGTGGATCTTGTGAATTTTATGTTCTGTTTTGTTTTTGTTAGATCTAAGTTTTTTTCTGTATAGTTTCTTGTCCACTTCATGTGCATATGTGCTCATTTTTTTTGTGCTGGGATTAAATAAATAGGAACTTTTTGGTAAAAGCAATTATCATAATCTAATTGTGTAGCCTCCTATAAAGGTTATTGGAAAGTGCAAACCTGTGTATGATACATATACAAAGAAACATGTACACATGCAAATGAAAACATGATAAATAAATGGGAATTCTAGATATATAAATTAAACATATTTTTGCAATTCTATGGTAAACAAAATACCAGTGTTCAAGAGATACTGGAAATACCATATTAGGTTTATCCTTGTGCTTTTGGAAAACAGATGACCCAGTCATCCCAAGTAATTTTAAAAAAGGTAGTTTAGTTCTAGTAGTCTTGAAACTACTTAATAAAAAACTTAAATTGGGGGGGATTTTGCCTTAGGTTGAGTTGACGCTGATGTTTACGCATGAGCCACTTGTTAATAACATTTCCTGTTTTGGGGGCTTTTAAAAAGTCTCTGTATATTCTGAGGGCCTATAAAGGTGCAAGATCATAGTTGTAGTATCAGTTTAGGAAGTTATCTTAAGACTTTTGAGAGCTATTAAGTTTGGATAAAAGTGGCCGTGTTTTACAAAAGATTTTGCAAAGACTGTTCTGTGCATTTTATATATGGTGTGTAAGTATAGGTTGGAGCAGTGCAAGCGTTATGTTTGTAGGACACCAGGTCAGAAATATGTGTATTTACTTTCCATGTGAACTGTTTAATTTTGTTAAATGGTTTTAAGAGTCAAATAAGCAAGGAAGTAAAAAGCTCACAACAAAGCAAAGCTGCTTTTCCTTTTTTTTTTGGCCTATACTTTTTTGATAAATAGTAGAGAAGCTTTGAATCCCATTATTATCCAGGGTAAAGCAAGTTGTGTTGTATACTTTTATTTTATCTTATAGGAAGCATCTTAACATACCAGAGCAGTCTGAGTACTCAGTGATACCTCAGTTATCCACCACCACCACCACTATGATCCTATTTTAGTTGCTGGATGAAATTGCTGATTGTTACATCTGAATTTTTACTTGATTGTCCACTATAAATGTATTTAATTCACTAAGTACAGAAATACTACTAACAACACGAAGTTTTATATAATAGTGATGAACCAATAATGTAAGTGCAAAATTCACAATGACGCTCACTGAGGACGACATTTCACCATAAGCTTTTTGTATCCAAGACATTCATAAGAAAAACAAATCAGGATGGCAACTTGCTTAGCTGTAGGTGTATGGGGTTTCTTCAAGATTCAACTTGCCACAATCAGCCACTGTCTTTTTACTTAAGGATTTTACTTAGGGATTCGGTGCTCTATTTTACTTAAGATTTCTGTAGTCCCAATTTTAGAATTCTTCTCGGCACTGTAGTTCCCCTCTTAGAGCCAGGCAACCTTGTAGAAAAGAAAGAAAAATTCCATGTAAATTTGTGTTAACAGAGCTACTTTTGTTTTAACACTCATGTTTTCATCCATTTCATTTGCATAGTTGACTATTTCCAAAAAGATTTGGTTGATACAAAATGTAATCAAAATTGTAATATGATATAAATTAACTTTTAACAAAGAATTATAATTTTGGTTGCTTTTGCATGAATGAGAATACAGCCTGCCTTAAAATCTGTGTTATTATTAGCATTGATGAAAAAGAAGAAAATATGCTAAAAGGAAAAAAAAAAAATCAAGAAATTTATGGTAAGAATGTAAGTGGGAAACTGGTAGGTGCATCCTTATTATATTTGTAATGATATTATATTTAAACTGAGCTTTACCCTTTGAAATTCTCAGATGCAGATCGACATTGTGAAGTTGCTGGAAATCCGCTGAAGATCAAAAGCACCAGAAAACCACTGTCATGTATCATTGGGTATTTAGGTGGGTATCTGCCCTTGGAGAAAAATTGATCAAATGAATTTTCACTATTTAATGATCTTTAAAAATCTTACATGCACAGAATGAAAGATTTATGCTTTTATTAACAAGAAAACTATTAAGATAAATTAATAAAAATTCTGGTGAGCTACTGTAATTGGTTGCAAAACTGCATGATTGATCTTGCAGATTGTAGGCAGAAAGCCTTCTTCTGATCCTGGGTTAAAATGACAGATTGCAACCTGCTGTAATTGAGAATGTGCAAAAGAGTCTGCTAGTCTACAAAAAAAAAAAGAAAAACTCTAAAGAGCTGATATTCAGTGTATTCTGTTCTACTCTACATCTGTGCTCCTTGAATCCACTTGTAATACTCCCATGCACTTAAAAGGAGCAGACCTCTGCCAAACTGAATACTGATGTTCTTTTAATTTGATGGTGTAGTTCAAAAAGATGTATTGAAAATCTGTGCTGAGATCATAGCCAAGAGGACAAGAAGCTCCTGTGATAGTGGAAGAGAGGACTTAAAAGAAAATTAGTAGCTGTGATTCATTATTAAAAAGTCCAAAATAGCCCTCTTTGCTAGCAACCACCCCAGACTATCAAGTACTTACATAATCATATGAGAGGTGAGATACCTCAGAGGCTTTTCATGAATTTTAAATGAATATAAAAATCAATCCGTTGCTCAGAGAAACAGTGAATATTGTTACAGCGTATCAATGCCATTTCACAGAAGTATAGCTGAGGGACGGTTTCAGTCCAGGAGATTTGCTGAAAATTGCAGTCCCCAGGAGTTCATTTATACTAGGACGAAGTAAACATAGACAATAACAACCTCTTGATTTGCTAGAGATCCTCCTCTAATGTACTTATAACTGATCTTCCAGGACATCTCCTTGAACAAAACCAAGTTCCAGAAAACTGGATGAGTTAATATTTTCTCTTACTGAGCTTTGATTCCTCCTACCCTGAAGCTTAAGGAAAATAAACAAACAAAAAAACTGGCGGTATTTTGCTATAGACTTTCCGGCTGCATGGATTATTTTAGCCACCAGCAGCATGAGAAGGGGCTGGTTTGATTTGCTTGGTGGCTGTGGGATAAGGCAGGAGGTGCAGAACTGGCTGCCCACATTGGGGTGAACAGCTTGTGCTGGTCTCTTGGAAGAGACCGCGTGTCTCTAGTGCCTCGCTGCTCCGCCGCGGAAGGGTCATCTTGGTGACTCCAGGACGAGACATCTGCAGGTTTGGTGACAGGAAATGGATGAACAGTGTCAAATATTGTTGTGTGCACTTGGGTGAGGGTTTTGTAAGATTAACAGTGCTAAAATATACCAGGCACCCGCAGAGTCAGCCGAGCATCTGATTGTGTGGGAAGTGAAGGCATCTCAGCATGGTTTGAAGGAAAATAGCATGTGCTGCAGGGATATGGAGCATACCCAAAGGAGCTGTGGATAGGTATATAAATTAGCTGTGTAAAGTTTGCTAGGAAATGGCTTTTAGTGTGCTCATCCCAACATATTGCAGCAAGTAAGTAATGCTCACCTTGAAGTCTATCATAAAATACCAAGACAGAGCCCGAGCATGCAGTTTTTGTTTTCTTTTTCAAAACGCCTCTCGTGCCATCGCCACAAGGCGCACAGTTAGTTATGCCGTGCAGGGCGCTGCCCTTTCCAGCCCTAGCAGTAGGGTGGACAGGTCTCGGCTCCCTCGCGTCCTGGTTTCCCCTCGCCGCTGTTCTGCGGCTTAGCTGCCCATGGCTTGGCTTGGCTGCGGAGGCAGGCGGAAGGCAGGAGCCCTGTCCCTCCGGAGGGCGACTGCCCTGGAGCCACTCCGGTCCCCACGTGCTTGCCACCCTCCGGGGAGCCTCGTGCCCTGCATGGCCTCCTAGCCGTGAGGAGGCCAGGCGCAGGTTTGCAGCTGAGCTACGTGACGCAGCCGCACCTCTAGAATTCAGGTCACTTATTTAGGTGACTCCGTGGAGCCCTTTGGTCCTTCTTCATAGGCTTTGGGTATTTTTTTTTTTTTTTTTTTAACCTTATTGACACTAGTGGAAGACTTCAGGATTGTTATTCCTGTTAATTACATGAGGCCACAACCTGAGCTCCTAATGTAAATGTGCTGGAAGATTTGTTTCTGTTTCCTGAATTTTTTAATTTTGATTTCAGAAATGAATGTGTAGTGTGAATCTGTCCAACTGGTTATTTGTTACATTGCTATAGGGGTGATTTGGGGTTATTCAGGTGCTATTTTTAGTTTTCAGAGTTGGCAGAAGCTGCAAGTGGCTAGGAAGATTTCAGTGAAGAAAAGTACCAGGCAATAGAACAAGGATAGCAGGAATAGAAGAATCCCTAATTCCGTTATTCTGCAATAGAATAATACACTGCGATAATCTGATTCATGCAGGAGCTCTAAAATACCTCATTACCTCTGAGAAGTGATAAAGTGGCTGGTTAGGAAGGGCTATGGAGCATGGAAAGCCTTGAAGCGAGCCTATGGGTAGAGGACGAGAGCGTATGGTGTGAAGACCCCAAAGGAAGGGGTTCCCAAAGGGCTTATCAGTGCAGAAGGGCTCCTGGCTCTGTCGCTGGGTTCCCCTCCAGCACCTAAAGGAGCGGGTGAGCCTGGCTGCCGCTGCTTCCCTCTCCTTCATGGAAATCTGAGGATTAGCCACCTCCTGAAGAAAAGTCAAAGGAAAGAAATGCCTCCCTCGCTGCTGTTAGCTCTTCCTGAAAATACAAGCCCTTCTCTCCCAGACCCTGCAAACGGAAGGCATGTGCGAGTTACTGTCAGTTGATCCAGTGCTGGGATTGCTGCGGTTGCTGCTAGGGCTCTTTGGCAAACAGGGTAATTTGTGGCATGTTAGCCCTGAAGATTTTTTTTTTTTCTTTCAGAGTATTGAAAAAGATTGTGAAAGATTGTGTTCCAGATTTCAGTTGCCTTCAGGAAACAGTGCAAGCCTTTCTATTGCTTGCTAAGAGGAAAATTTTAAACTAAAACTACACTCATACCATTGAGCACCCCTCCATTCATATTTTAGTAGAAGAATAAAATAGACTCATGTTTCCTGTGTGAGAAGTGGAGGATGCCATGAAATCCTTTAGGAGCTTGATGATCTTGGCCCTTTTTTTTTATATGAAA
Source organism: Microcambeva ribeirae (assembly GCA_035222435.1). Classification (NCBI taxonomy): domain Eukaryota; kingdom Metazoa; phylum Chordata; class Actinopteri; order Siluriformes; family Trichomycteridae; genus Microcambeva; species Microcambeva ribeirae. Next base: position 683 of record JAYECN010923810.1, on the reverse strand, counting down.
AGCAGATGAAGCTCTGAATTAAACAAGTGGTAGGTAGGTCAGCAACATTCTGTAGGTGTATTATCCTACTCTTTAATCTAACTCTCCTGAATTATCTTGGAGGAGGATATTTGTACTTTAAGAGTGTGATTGCAATGACCAAGCAATTGATTAGCAGCTAAGAAAGTCTTCCCAAATGTAAAAACTGTTGCTCTTACCTCTTCCTGACATGTTGTTCCCAGCATGTAGTCTGGCTGAGTTATTGTGATGATCCTAGTCCTTTCCACTTATTGGATATTAATGATACTGCCCAGCTACCCTTTCTATTTATGCCACTCTTATAAAGATTATAATGAGCGTAACACTGTGTTTGGTCACAAACTCCTCTGCAACCAGGTACCTACTCTGAAGTGCACTTGGCAAATGAGTTTAACTGCTTCTTATTTAGCTTTCTGGCACCAGCTCTGGAATAATCCTGCTACATAGAGCCTGGGACGTCTGAAACTCTGTAGTAATGGTTCCATGTTAGAGTCTGTCAGCACATGGGAAGGCCAATGCACAGAATCACAGAACGGTTGAGGTTGGAAGGGACCTCTAGAGATCATCTAGTGCAACCCCCCTGCTCCTGCAGGGACACCCAGAGCACAGGGCACAGGGCGGCATCCAGGCGGGTTTGGAAGATCTCCAGAGAAGGAGACTGCACA